>JAYMFT010395684.1:0-19320 GCA_038088735.1 Panulirus argus
TACCAATCTCTTTCCTAAACCTAAACTTGTCCAGCTTAACTCCATTATTTCGTGTCCTACCATGTTGACTGAAAATACGAACACTGTTAATGTCTCCCCGGTTATAGCCTTTAATCCACTTGAAAACCTCAATTAAATCCACCCGAACTCTTCTTTCCAATGAATGTAGATTAACCGAACTCTTCTTCTTTTCAATGAATGTAGATTAAAGCCTGGAAGCTTGCATTTGTTTTAGATAAGGCCATGAAAATTTTGGATTATATGTTTGAATCACAGTTATCTTTTCACCATTACTGAAGTGTCTACCTACCGTAGCGGGAAGGGTAGCGCGCAGTGAGAAGAGCGGCCCGGCTTGGGGTGCAAGACGTAGCTGCTGCTAGGTGATGAGTCAGGCGGACGCCTTCCTTAGACAACCTGCCACAGACACAAGAGCGAGCATTACTTTTAGTGTTTCTGTACGGTTTAGGTATGTATGTAATTTTTAGCACATGATCATTCAGCAAACAATAACTTTCACAATTCAAGAAATTACTAGACAAAAAAGCGCAATACTGGCGAAAACGCTGATTTTACATATGCGAGTGAATCACTCTCATAATACATCAAACGGTTAAATACGAGAAAATTTTAACTTAAAAAGGTCTTATTACCTAGTTAAGGTTACTTTATGATGAGATGCGTTTTAAATCATTTAACCCTATAAGTGGGAAAGACTTCGAAGCAGGAAAAATGTGAGGGCTCGGTGATTAATGATATAAAAACACTGTGCCGTAATCTTATGAGCCCAAAATTTGCGTACTCGAGTGGTGGCTATTCTTGGATTTATTCGCTTTTTGAAAAATATAAAATAGTACTGACAAGGCAACTTACAGGGTAAGAGAATCCCTTAGGATTGACAATGAAAAAAAAAATACAATTTTCCGTTTATAAACATTGTAGACCATTAACATACTGTCTGTACAAGTCTCCCTTTCAGATCCAGTAAGGCTGCCTCCACCATCGCGTGCGTCACACAAATGCATTTACTGTAATCATACGGCAAGCAGAAATCTGAATTTTGCGGGCCACATTCATATTTTATTTCTTGTACTTATAATTACACCAGGAACAATTTCTATAAAAGAAATCTAATGTTACCTAGGGCCTTTTTAAGACCATCTGTAGCCTAGGTCTGTGCTACTTCTAGTTACAGGAAAATGTAGACTCCTGTAGAGTGAAAAGTTACTTGACAAGACTGTATTAGTGATACAGTCTCCCTTGCAAAGGTGACTTCTCAGCCACTCCTGCTGCTACCATTACCCAGACCAATCCACCCACAACTGTACCTCCACCATAGTTCCACCTCTGGAAAGCAATACCAACAACACATTTCAGGTATACGAAGCATCAAAATTTCCTAGCCGTATATAAACTAACATGATGCTAAAAGAAATGAAAACACTCGTATACGATGGTGCGACACTTGGGTGTGATGACGTGACCTTCGACATGCCCCTCAAGAAAGCAGGTGTGCTGCGCGCTGTTTACAATCATCTAAACTCAGAAAGATAATAGTTCATTGTTTGTGATAATACTGATGTTGATATTACTGCATAAGCAAACAAATGCTTAGAAATAACATTTTTCAATGCATCGCGATTATGAACATAAACAGAGGAATACTCCCAGCATAATAACTTATCAGTTTGTAAGCAAAGGTAAATAATGCTGCGTGAAATAGCATCACATTACTTTGAGGAAAGCTGCATAAATAAGTTCCTCTGTAGTTTATACAGAAAAATAATAAAACTATCTAAAAGGTCAAAAGGAGAAAAAGAGAAAGTTGTTTGAAACCTAAGTAAATCAAGGCTTATAAGACAGAAACTGATTGACAGAAAAATTACATATTGATTCATATTATTATTTAATATCTGATTTGGAAAATGTTTACAAATTGCGTTTGGAAAAGGCGAAGTAAATGTTAGAAACAAAAAATGAGAAAGCTTCCTGCGTTTTGACATAATCTTCCCAACCATAGTGAATACAAACGTTTGATAGAAACTGAAGTAGTTAACGTAATCATATATTTCATGGCTAGAAATAAATAATGAAAAGAATATTGTACTGCAAGGGAATACTCGGCAAGCTGCTGCGTCACATGATTATTGTGTGGCCATCGGCAACGCAAGGGTATGCCGTTTTGATAACTGCTTCCTTCCCTACACGTCGAAGCTTTGAAACTCTCTACCTTCTCATGTCTTTCCCAATAACTATGATCTAGCTCATTTCAAACATTTCAAAAGACAGGTTTTTCACTTTCGCAAAAATTCATAAATACTTCCCTGTCTTTTCTTCCCGTTTCTTAAATCTCTATATCTTTCAATTAGGGCCCGGCCTTGATGTGGACTTTTGTCCGTGACTGGAGCCTGCAACATAAGAAAAAAAGTCACAATTTAGTTGAGATATTTTTATATTTCCTTTGTCTGGGGAACAGTGTTTCATCAACTCACATTGCTTCAGGCCAGAAAGCTAACCTAATTCCCTATTTACAGAAATGTGTCGTCAACAACAGCACCTCCGGTGACCGCAGCACCGCTAGGGTAAGGAAGATACTGGTCATCTGTCTAAGGTTCTGATAACATTACTTTCCTCCCAGAACTCTATGCAGAAGTCCATGACAGAATTAGATTTTCGTGACCATCCAGTAAACATAAGTTAATATTGTGTCTTATCTCTTTGTGAGTCAGACAAAGATGTATCTGATAAACGGTTAAGTTCAGCCAACGTATACTTTCCCTAAACTTCCAAGTCTATTTTCTTATTATTCATTTAATGCTTTCTTTTTTGCTGCTCATACCACTTGTAAATATAACATCTTGTTACACCTTAAACCAGCACTTCGCCAGATAGTTAGATAAGTTTGGAAAAGATTTATATACACATCACTTCTAAATAGTGATGTTAACACATTAAACATGTCTTGATAGAAAATATGACATCAAAATGACTTCCTGAAATACAGTTAACATATACAGTTATTATTCACTTACGATGAGAGTGTTTCCTGAAAAATATATAATCTCTAATTTTTCACACGTAAATAATAATAGCTATCAATGACGTTAATTGATTTTTCAAATATATTTACTGAAGATTCTTTCACTTGTTACCCTACCAATACCTACTGGTTTTCAGTTGCTGTCTGGACTCAGCTGGGGAACTTCACGAATACAACAAGATCTGGCGGGATCCAGCGAACCCCTGTATCCTGTGCACGTGCCACTTCGGCCCTGGGATCATCTGTGTGCACGAGCAATGTCTTCCACCGCCTCCCTGGCCGTGTCACCCACATACCCTCCCTGGCCAGTGTTGCCCCAACTTCTGTCAACCCCCGTTAGTTTCTTTACAAATTCATGTTGTGATTATTTTTCAAGGCAGTGATTCCCAAACTTGGGGTCCACGGACTCTATGGGTACGTGAAGCCTCATCAGAGGGTACGTGAGATTACATTTCCAGGAGAGAAACGTATATTGACGTTGAGTGTCGGGTAAAAAGGGAAAAAAAAATAATTTCACAGACTATTTCTGTTCGATAGTGTCGCTATCACGACGACCTTCCAGAGCGTAAAGGTCACTTTTATGTAAATTATCTTCCTTATATATATATATATATATATATATATATATATATATATATATATATATATATATATCATTGTATGCATTGTGGATATACCTTTGTCTCAGTCACCTTTATGGAAAGATGTATTTCAGTTTGATTTAGCCTGTAGCGAGAGTCTTGTTATATTCCTGAGTTATATTTTCTTCTCATTTGATCATGAATATTATTTTTCTTGAAAACTGGAAAAGGTGTTATTGATTGTATTGGTCAATGAAAGTAATGATACTGTTTACAACAATGATCATAGTCTACTTTGATATTACTGATGATATTTTTCTCATGAGTCATAGCTCCTTTAAATATGATAAATGAGTGATTGAAGCATAAGGCACAGCTACAAGCCATTGTAATACCAATCATCTTTTCTCAAATACCTGGTCATAAATGAAAAGCTAAAGTACATGGGTTCAGTTATTGCACTGCCAACCTTCTGTTTGATGCTGATTGCCTACAAGAAACCAGAACTGCACCATAAACAATTTTAGCTAGAGTTCTTTGCTAAATCTCAAAGAAGACGATATAACTTTACTAATTTATCATGCGCAAAACACAGGGCTTAAGGTAAAAGGAGTGAATATTACCTGACTGCTCATTTCTCTCTGAACAATGGTAAACTGATCGGTTTTATATATCTAATAGTTTAAAATAATTTGCTTATGGTAGTCAATACCTGGGAGTTCTCTGATGGGATAATGAGTAAAAGTTGCAATCAGATTAACTTGTGAATTATTATAACATCAGCTTTTACAGTTGTTAATATCAGTACGCTACTGAGTTTCCATTGGAAGGTATGCAGCCTTTTCTAGGATTCTTTGTTTCTTCGACTTAACTTGTTACTGGTAAGCTCAGAATCGCATAGCAGTCTACTACATCGGAAAATTGGCCATTTCTTGCAGCTCAGCATCGACCTACGTTGGAAAACTGGCTTTTTTCTGCCACTTAGAAATCTGCTATGTAGGGAAATTAGGCTACTGCTGCCTCATAGCAGTCTATTAAGTAGGAAAATCAGCTTTATGCTGCAGCTTAACAATCTACGAAGGAAAATTAGCATTTCACTGCCACTTAACGTTCAACCATGTTGGAAAATTGTCATTCTATCGCCGTTCAGCACTGCGCTATATTGAAAAACTGGCCTCATACTGTACCAGAGTTCGGAGCACTCATGTACAATGTTTTTTGACTGTAATAATATTTTCCTCTTTCTTTTTCTCTCTCTCTTACTGATTTAATCATGCGTAAATCACACAGAATCAGGCAAATGTAGAAGAACAACTCATCAGACTGCCTCTTTTCCTTTTCACAGAGTCGAGAGTACAACAGCTGCTGCTGAGGAGCCGTGTGTCGACGGGGAAGGTAAGAGCCACCCTCTGGGTTCCACATGGCGGAGTGACCAATGCACCAACCACACCTGTACCGAGGACGGTATCGAGGAGCACATGGAAGAGTGCGCATTCCATCCTCCGAGGGATCCTGAGTGCGTGCTAGTCTTTCCCGAGGGGGAGTGCTGCCCACACTGGGACTGTAGGTAAGCTCTTGATACAACTGTGACCGTAAATGTCACTTTTTCACTTCTCCTACGGTTTCTTTTTCTTTCTCTCTCTCTCTTTTGATACACAGGGTTTAGTAAAGAATTACCTTTTACTAATAATTGACTATAACTGTTTTTTTTTAATGTCTTTTTATCATTCATCTCACTGATATTCGCATTCTATTTGGTACTTCGTGAATGTGATTAATTTTGCTTCATGTCTTCTTTTTTGCTTTTTTCTTAATTCACCTGTGATTCACATCACTTCCAGCTTTGTATGTCATTTTCCATCATTCAGTTCACTCTGCTGTTTCCTTCACATTTCTTAAGTTAGCGACAGTTTACCTGTAAAAAATCTTGATCTGTACAGTAATCCGTGTGTAATATAAGATGACTATACATTTCATCAGGAAATCATTGTGAAGATGTTTATACCAATCCTGGATACGATAGGCAGTAGGAGCCATTTTGTTTCAGGATTTGATAAGGACTTTTGTTTCAGGATTTAATAGGGACTTTTGTTTCAGTCTGGGGAAACCAGGGAAAAGTATATGGAGGCTTGGCTGTGGAAAGGTTGGCTCTGACATCGGTGCATTACATATGACAACTGAAGAGCGAATGTGAGTAACTGAATCCCGTTTCTTTATTCGTTTCCTGGCGCTACTTCGTTACCGCGGAAAACGGAGAACAAGCTTAAGAAAAATTGATATATATATATATATATATATATATATATATATATATATATATATATATTGGAAAGTTAAAGTTTGGAGTGGATAGGCACATTGGTTGAGTGTGGTTTAGCTGGACTTGTAAAGATTCCATTCTCTCCTTTCAGCCATCTGCCAACGCCAGCAGCAGCAGCTCCGGCTTCAGGGTAAGACCATGTGTGTATTCCCGTTTCTGAATTAATTACGCCAGTCTTGACAGATCCAAAGCGTTCATAAGTTCTCCGCCTAATTGCGTCCCTTGTTTCCCTTATTTTGGCTCTTTCCAGAATCAAATGCTTCCAAAACCTTCTGATTTAACGTGTATAGAATAGAAACGTATTTTGAACCGCATGTTCTCTTACATCTACACTGCTCTTTCTACAGCAAACACACCTCACCGGGCGTAGCCCATCTCGGGTTCTTCATTCTCTTCAGTCATGTTCGATTCCCATCCACAGAAACCTGATGCAAAATTGAAGTTCCAATGTTCCCCTCGTTCAACATTGATGTTCCATTGTTCCTTTATCTATTATTGGTGTTCCACTGTTCCCCTCATCCAACGTTGATATTCCCTTGTTCCCTTGTCTAATATTGGTGCTCCACTGTTCCCCTGATCCAGACACTGATGTTCCATTGTTCCCTTAACTAATATTGGTGTTCCACTGTTCCCCTGAACCAACACTGATGTTCCATTGTTCCCCTGATCCAACCCACCGACAGCACCACACACAATCTTCACTTTTACTAAGCTCCCCTACAGCCACGCCATTTTTATGGTCTGTTTTAGTCTCATAAATAAAAGAGAAACAGTTTCCAGCTGGTGTGAGGAAGATCGCCGTGACCCCATGCTGTTTAAAAGCAGTTTAAAGTCGACTGGTTAGAAAAAATGGGAAATTTTCTGCGTCCCTCTTTTTTTCGCACACACACACACACACACACACACACCACGCATATTGCAAAGTCTGCCATTTCTCTGGCAATACTTGTTTTCTGGTACGAACAGTAAAAATGAACACACTAAAAGCTTTATAAAAACCGTTCTTATCACCTCGGCGAGTTAGGCACCGCATATGTAGCCCCAACACCCACTCAACCTTCACGATTGAATCACTTTCCACCAGACCCATACACATGGAAAACAAAAAGGGGAATTTTAAAGCCCTATACGAGATTTTTTTTTCCTTTTTTTTTTTTTTTGCCAGTTCTAACGTGCTATAGTCGAATTCGTCAACGACAGAGGGAAAACAATACGAAACTGCACAGTCCCGCAGATATGTTTGTGCTTGAATATGTGCATGTACTTGTTTATTTGTGTATGTACGTATGTACAGCATACCTTTGCATTTATATATGTGTGCCTGTATGTGTGTATATCTTTGTATATATGTGTGCAAATGTTTATTTGCATTTGTATGTGTTCCTGAGCATTTTTCTTTGTGCATTTAACAGCTAATGATTTTACTTGACGTGAACGGCAAGTCTTTCTTTAGCAAACCTTCAAAAAATCCATTTGTCTCATTTTTGCACCAAGCAAAGTTTTAATTCTAATTTTGTGCGTCATTTAGTCAAAGTTTTACTTCTTGTCGTTAATCATTTTGCTCAAAGGAAGCTACAGTATACATAACGGGTATATTCACGTTCAATATCCTTACAAAGACGTGACAAATCACTCAACACCAAAGATGAATTCTTAACTGCTCTTTAAAAGTTTTGCCCCATTCGCCTGTCTTACTTACACTTAAAACACAACCCAGTACAAAGCTGAACACCAAGGATATTCTGGTATCACCGATAGGTATATTGGTATCGTTTTTGAGCACAACGACACCACCATTAAGGTATGACAGTCTGGCCTCTGACCAACACCTTCAGCTTCATGGAAAACCATCCACCCCTGATAGTCTACCACAGTTTCTCATAGTTTGCTCGTCCCTACATGAACGATATAGTTTACAGAGTTCGACTTCATAGTGTTAGACTTAGTTTACACCAAGAATGAATCATGAATATACCTAACGGAGACCCAAGATATATCAACGAATAAAACCTTTACTGTCGTCGGTGTATATCTGGCTTTACTAGCGGCTGTCGGGAGTCTGTGGGAAAATCCTAAGAACCCCTGCTCCCACCTGTGGTGTCTGAAGTCCCAGATCCTTCCCAGTATCAAGTGGTGTCCTATCCCTCCCCATATATATATATTTTTTTTTCTTTTCTCTCTCTCTCTCTCTCTCTCTCTCTCTCTCTCTCTCTCTCTCTCGCTCTCTTTTCATACATATTCGCCTTTTCTCGCGTTATCGAGGTAGCGTTAAGAAAAGAGGACTGAGCCTTACAGGGAAAATCCTCAACTGGCCCCCTTGTCTGTTCATTTTTTGGAAAAGCAGAGACTGGAGGGGAGGATTTCCAGCCCCCCCGCTCCCTCCCCTTTCAGTCGCCTTTTACGATACGCAGGGAGTGCGTGGGAAGTATTCTTTCTCCCCTATCCCCAGGGATAATATATATATATATATGAATACCTAGGAAATAATTTGCTCTATGTTAGATTAGCTTGTTGTATTCACGATATAAGAAAGATAAACAGTCTTGCATCAACAGGTGTGTGAACACCAATACCAGCGCTCGTAAGACTTTACGTTTCTTTCGGTCCAACAGGGATTGTCTTGGGAAAGACGGGGCCCTCCACCGGGACGGAGAGGTGTGGCACGACCCGAAGGATCCATGTATCCGCCACTGGTGCCGAGCGTCCAGGGTCATCATAAGCACCAGCAGCTGCCACACACCCGCCAAACCCCACCCATGGTGAGTGTCGTAGTAACTGTAGTGTGTGGGAGTTACAAGGGTAGGAGAGACAACAAGAGACCTAAAGGTGTTGCGGGGAGTAATGTAGTGAAGGGATTTGCTCTTTGTTTAGGATTGGAATCTCTTTGACATCATGATTGTGAGAGTATTATTCACCACCTGCCTCCCGTCATGCGTCCATCATACGTCAAGCGCTTCAGAAGTCCAGTGCTGAAGGGACCATGTGAGGTTTTGGAATCATTCTTAAGTTTTCTTTCTTTTATTTTAGTGAAGCGCAAATGGTTATTGGAGAAGTGATTTTCATACTTGATATAACTATATCCAGAGACAGCCTGGATTAGTCACGAGACAAGGAATTCGAAAGAAATTTTTCTGGAACGAAGAAAGAAGAGGAAATGTGCAAATTTTACCATAGTTTAAGTATAAAAGAAGAAAGGTTGTCAGTCATTAGACCTGATGACAATGTATTTTAAGCTACAAAGTCATATATCATCTTTATCCAAGTAAGGTATGAGGAATTCTGTACGGAATGACACGTTCGGTACACGCACATACACAAAGACGTACATAAAGCATATCATACAAGTTGGTCGTTCCATACCCTCATTATATATATATATATATATATATATATATATATATATATATATATATATATATATATCAAAACTTTGTAAGAGGTTCAGTGTCGGTTCAATTACCTTTTGCTTCCATTTAAACATTTATCTTTTTCAAATTTTGCCACAATTCACTCCTCTAAATACGACAATAGTTACTGAGGGAACTAAATGGATTACAAAGCAAATCCATGAATACCAGTCGATCTTGGTTGGCAAGTTTCAGTGGAGATGATCTTCCATCTCAAGTGCGTTATCTTTCCCCAGCAAGGTCTCTCTCGGCCTTGGTAGGGTTCCTTAGCCTAATGTAAGGCTTCTTTCGCCACGTCAAGATCACTTGGCCTGGCTAGAGTGGAGAAGGGAAGGCACAGGTGATCTCTGGCCAAATTAATCGTCTCATTTATCTTACTTTCTCCTTAAGTCAATACCTTTACTACCGTTGACAGATGGCCTCGAGAAATAAAGATAGATTACCCTCAGAGTAAGCCTTCTTAATTCTTTCCTGCCTCTTTCTTCTTTCTCTTTCGCCTTCCTTCTTCTTTCCATTCACTTTGCTCCTTTCCATCACTCCTTTTATACTACTTCATCTCGTTCTTCTTTCCTTCCCTCCTTTGCTTCCTACGCTTCCACTCTCTTCAGCCATCTCCTCCTTCTGGGGCTCCAGGAGAACACATCAACAAGTAATTACTTCAGGGCACTGACCTCCAAGTTTCTTTTAGTCGTCGTCTTGAGGACTGACTTCATATGGGTCTTGATGAGTGAATTGATGAAGGCAAAGATTAAGTTTTAGAATAACCGAAGTAAATAGAATCTAGAGATCCTAAATATTTGAACTTTTTATCTCAAAATGGCCTCTGACCCTTTAAGCTCAATGCGGGTGTTCTTTTCTCCATCTGAAATTCTTTGGTCAACCTAGTTTGAAATATACATAGGAATTCCTTCAAGCGTTTATACACGCATGTCACGCAAAAGTACCTGACAGGGTAATGGTTCTCCAGAACAACTCTCATCACCTCAATAGCTGGAAAAGTCTGCAATTTCTTTACACTAATGATGATTGCCCTCATGAATCCACAGACTGCTGGAGACCCACAAAGCTGCTTGGACTAGTAAATTATTATAGACAACCCTTCACAAAAATGTACTGTAATATCACTAATTGTAAAATCATGAGACTAACTGACTCTTAAATGAAGAATAGGGAAGAAGTATTATTCTCAAACTATTTCTAAATACATTCCAGAGTTCCTAACTGAGATTGGTTGGGTGGGGAGAGATCCTGACTGTGTGGAAGACTGCCACTATGCAGTGATGACTGGCTGAACTACAACGATACGGTCCAATAAGGAAATGTTTTCTATCGACCCTAGTGTTCTTGTCACTGTTCGTCTGTTGTGATATAACAGTGTATGTCAGAGACATATAAAAGTTTTAGTATAAGTCTAAGCCTCAACTCACAACATCTGCTATTATCTCCTATACTACTGAGTGTTGTAACTTTTCAACTTTTTATTTTCCATATCAGAGATTATAGTCTTTACCTCCTACAGTTACCTGACGCCATAGATTACTGATCCCTAAAGTTACAACGCTTAAGTAAATCAACAGAACCTCACTAGTAATCGAATGATGAATGTGAATATTCTAATACTACACCAAAAGGTGTATAATTGCGATGACAATGGTGTCGCAACTTATAATCTTACTTATATTCACATAAAAAGTTATTCAATTTGCATCGTTCTTTCAATCAGACAAGAAAGCTTGCCCTTTTTTTGAATAAATGTTTCATCTGCTTTATACGAGGGGTTTCTACTTATCAATCTCTAACGTGGTTTATATACTGTTTAGCAGTGTCTATGTGTATCTAATAGAAACCATTTCTTGTTTCTTTTTCAGTAAACATTTCTCTACTTTCCAAAATGTCATCATGTGTTGTAATGAAGTATAAAAGAAAGTTCTTTGTAAATATTCTTTTGCTCACCATCATAATGACAACTGGTAATTACAATTTGTCGTTGTATCTTGACATATCTTAACTCTTACTCAGACCACGGTATGTTTAGGTGGAGGTATATATCAAGTATGCTGCTCCAAACTTTGAGCATTCTGCAAATACCACTGGAAAAACAAATACCTTTAATAAAACATATGCCACTGATAAGTATGAATAGTCCTGGGAAAAGAAAAATACCATAAATACCACTAGGAAAAAATATGTATCACTAGCAAGTAAAATCATCACAGGAAGAAAATACGACTAGGAATATAAATCCCTCTAGCAAGTACAATTATCACTGGGAATTACAAATTCCCTTAGGGATGAAAGATCAATTTAAGAGAAATAATACTCACTAAGAGAATCAAGTTTCACTAACTGTTCACCCACGTCATCTGCCTCGAAGTCGGAATATCTTTTAGGCTTTTGTGATAAGATTTACTTATTGTTAAAGAAGTTGAGCTTTTTCCTTAAACATCATTCTCTCTCCCTTTATATGTCCAAGATGTTTACCTCTGCTTATTGATCTGCCTATATAATCCATTTACCTTATATTGCCTTTCAACTCTTCACTTCAATGATATAACCCCAGTAATCATTGCAAAAATCATGTCTCATGGTTATCATCCCTACCTTTTTATTTCCCCAGGTATCAGGCTTCTTTTTACACGTTCTTGATAGTTCAGAATGAAACACCCTCTCAAATCTCCTCATTTATTGCGTCAGGATACCACAAGTGATGCTATTTGTCGCTGTTTGTCACATGCAACTCATGCGAAGCTTCCCCACGTCTCACACTCTCGGTAAATATTGCTAAAGGGTTATATATACGTGTCAACTGCGCATTATTCGAGCAGAACTGAAGCAGCCGGCGCCAAAACGCCTCAAGCACTTGCGCAGCGGACGTGGAGTGTAGTATACTCAGCAGTTGCGCGGTTGGCTACGTGCTGATGTTTGGACAGATCGAAGCGAAGACGTTGATGATATGCAGCAGTCCTTCCTCGTACTTACGTAGGACGGTGAAATCGCGATAGTCCTTCAGGGCCTCGTCCAAGAACGTGTACTGCTGCCGGACGGTGTCCAGCGTCTGAGTTCCTTCGGGAAGCACCCCGAGGTCTTCCATGCCTTTCATCGTGAAGATCAGCAGTTCCTCGAGATAGGCGACTGTGGGAGAGAAAGATGTGAAGGTTAGGTAATGGGTTTTTGTACTTAGAGGTCGGCCTTAAGTCGAGCAACAGAAAGGGAAAAGATAACGTATATCGCTTTCTAATGTAAATTTTACTTCAACATAGGTAATTACATAGTATTATGTCGCCTTTAGGTGTATCAGAGTTCTTATATGGAGATTATATCTTGGTAAGGGACCCGCGTTTTATGAGATTTCGTGAGGAATCTCCAATGACAAATATAATGTAACTATGAATATGTAACAGAAGATAACGTCAGAATTCAATCTCTCTCTCTCTCTCTCTCTCTCTCTCTCTCTCTACTGATTCGAGTCTTTCTACCAATATATCTCACACTACAAAACTCTTACTTAATTCTGTGAAGTGTTCAAGGTAGAATTCGGCCCCCAGATGCGTTCCCCGGGAGAGGTCTCCCACCTTGTCGGCAAAAGGCACAGAAACGGTGATGATGATTTGGTCAAGCGTGGCGTTCTCCATGCCAACCACATGCTGCTGCAGCTGGTGGTAGACCTTCACCATCTCCTCCGTCAGCACCGCATTGTCTTCAACAGATGGAATGCTTGGCTGGATTCCAAAGTCCATGTTGCCCAGTATCGACAAGACATCCTGCCACTGACTGCCACTGAATTTGTCGCCTGCCTGGAAGCACGTGTGGATAAGTCTATGTAACTCTCGAAGATGAACGAGTCGACAGTTATATTTACATTGTACAATGATACTGATGATGATGATAATGATAGTAATAATGATGATCAAAGAAATGAAAAGGAATACAACGGTCCTTTGAAGGATGTTTATAATACTGGAATATGTCAGAAACTCATAGATTAGCGTTGTAAAAATGGGAAAGCATACAGAAGTTTCAGAGAGAAAAGCTTGAAATCTTTCCGTTTAATGTTAGTCGTGGACTTGAGGTGAAATATTTATGAGGTCTCATAGATCTGTTTCTCAGTTCGGGAATCATCTTGGTAGCTCGACGCTGTACTCTCTCCATTCTTTCTATGTCTTTTTCTCAAGCAATGTGACCAAAACTGAATATCTTCCTCAAGATGGGGACGTACTAATGAATCGGAAAGAGTAAAGATGATTTCCCTAGACAAATCTAAAAGCCTGTCTATCGGACAGCATGGGAAGGACAAACAAAAGGAGACCTGTTGGTCCAAAACGAGGCTATCTGTAAATCAAAAAGTAAAGAAAAATCTTGATATGTTTAGAAACAAGATGGCAAAGCAGAAGGCACCTTATGCATCCAAAAAAATTTATCTGTGTCAGTTTGAAGCTGTAGACTTTGAAGTCCAGTTGTAGATTTATTTCCCAGTTTAATGTCGTCTGCGAAATTTTGACGCCTTACAACACAGCCCGTTATCAATGTTACTGAGGTACATGAGAAAGAGTGCCCGTCCTAAGATTAATCCCTGTGCCACAGCATTTATTATGTCTAACCATTATGAGGCTTTTTCATTTATCAAACTCTGTTTACGGCCAGTTAACCAGTTTCCCAAGCACTGTAGTACAACCCCCATGTATACGATGTGACTTATCTTTTGCTAGTAATATTTATAGAATGCATTTTGGAAATCTAGAAAGATAACATCAGCTTGTTCACTTTCATCATACATGTTGATTGTATCACGGAATATAACAAGTAGATCTATCAGCCTTGATGATGATGATAATCATGATTATATATTTACTACACTGTTACTACTACTGCTACTACTAATAATAATATGATAATGATGATAATTATTATCATTATCATTATCATTGTAATTGATTATAATATTATTATCATTATCATTACTATTATTATTATTATTATTATTATTATTATTATTATTATTATTATTATCATTATTATTGTTGTTATTATTATCATCATTGATATTAATGATAATGATAAAGATAATAATGTTAATGATTATGATAATAGCTACTATAATGACAAATATTAACATATACTTACGAAGTCATCTTTGATTTCATCAAACTTGGATATAGCGATCTTTGCGGTGACAACGATATCTTTCAAGTGTTCTGAAGCATCCTCACATTCCTTTGGCAAGTCTTTTGGATAAGGCAAGTCTTCTTCACTGAGTTGCTTTCCTTTCGGTGTCCTCGTTGCATGAATATCATATGCAGGATCACTGGCCACATGAGGATGTGATTTGAGAATTATGGAAAAGTTTCGTGCGAGGTTGTGAATCCCTTCAGAGACGACTATAGAACCTTCATTTGAAACGTTGTCCTTGACACTTCCATCACTCTTCTTTGTTCCTGCAGTGATTGCATGATTGTCAGCCATGTACAGAGTTGATCCATCAGCAGGAACTGGGAACTCATTTCGAGAGCTCTCTTCAGAGGCCTGGTGACGTACTTTTGGAAGCTTAACATCTTCAGGTAGATAACGAGGAAGGGGCTTGATACTTGGGTGATGACTGGAATGTTCACCAGTGACTGGGAGAGATGTAACACCATTTGGCTCGTGGCTGAGAGGGAGATCATCTGCTGGAAGAGATGTGGTACCTTTTGGCATGTGGGTGGGAATGAGACCAGCGTTATCTTCTGACTGCTGGATAACATGGTAACCAGCTGCTGGAAGACGATGACTGGAATTATGATTGGCAAGTGGATGAGTTGCGACATCTTTTCTTTGGTGGTTGGAATTGTGATCAGCAATTGGGAGAGGATTACCACCCTCTGGCGGAGAGTTGATGAGCTTGTCAGATGGAAGACGGGAGTCACAGAAACCTTCGTGGATTAAGCACATCAGCAAGAAGACGACTACACCAAGGCTAAGGCGCGAGGAGGACTGGTACTCTTTGGAGAGAAAAATATTAAGATTACAATTAGTTTGGACAGAGAATGTTAAAAACTGTTCAGTTAACTTTCAATCTGATTTTTTCTTAGCTTTGTAAAAAAAAAGAAAAAGTAAAACCTTGTCAGTTTTTTACAGTAATGAAAATAGCTCTTGATAAAGAGAAATATCTCAAAGCTTATTGCAGAAAGGAGTCGAGGTGCATGTCAGACATATAACTGTAGTCTAGGTGTACGTTAGGCATATATATGAAAATTCTTAGTGATCTTACGTCTTACAGGAATACGATGGTTAGTACCAATCATCATTATGATAAAGATAAAGATGATGTCGTTAGGGAAACTCAACATATGTCTATGATTTGAGCATGGAGAAGAACAAGGCTTAGTGAAGAGTAAGTAATAACACACTTGGAGTTCAGTGAATATATGTTAAGTTGCCATCATGAAATGTTTTAATGAGTATAAAATCTCATGTACAGTCTCATTCCCTAGTTGATAATTGCTGTGAATGTGAAGCGTGTGTTTACGACTACTGCCTAATTAAACGAACGCATTCGTTAATCGGTGAACCCAACATTGTACAATACATGCATACATTTGCTGGTCTATTTATGGCCCGTCGCCATCACGAGAAACAACGATGAGAAGCTAAAGTGTAAATGCAGACCAGAACTGAAGAGCTGCAAGATGTGCGAGTACATACTGCCCGGAAAAAAAGCTATCATCATATCTCAGTATCTATCACAGTCATGGGGTATCACTGCTCAATCTGTTTGTTGTCTTCCGCGCCGAGATATGGGGGCTACCTTTTGCGTAATCAGCGTTCTAATATTATTTCAACTTTAAGCTTAAAACATCACATTATTCTCTCCTGATCAAATGTCCCGTTAACACATCTCTGCTGAGAACGTCAGAGCGGTGGCAATGTCTCAGGCGTTATACGAAAAGTCCACCACAGAAGTCTTCATGGTTACATGAGTTTTGTATCTGGACACGCTGAGGATCCCGTAGTATTGAGAAAGATCTATGTGGGAGGATGGTAGTGAAGTGGTTTAGCTCACTGGCTTTTTACGTACCCGTCTCTCGTAACGGAGAGCTTGGAAAAAGAGATGAGTAAGGTCAGGGGAAGGAAGTAGTGTAAGATCCAGTAAAGGGGACAGGTTCCCAAGGGTGAGATCCAATAAACGCAGGATCCCAGAGGTGAGACTGAACTCTGTAAGGATCCCACTCTGAATATGGTTCAGCAAACAGTCTCAAAAAGCAACAAGAAGAAACCTGTCTGTCTTCATTTTAAGACCCGGGAGGTCGGGGCGTGTAGGGTAGGGAACAGTTGTGTGGCTTGACTCGTTAAAGCGACCAGAAAGGGGACGGCACAACCACAAACGATCGTTCTCCCTCAGAGACGGGCGGATGGATGGGAGGAAGTGGTTCTGTGAGTAGCGAAAGTGTGGCTACAACATTCTGATGTAGGACATTTGCAGTGACTCTTGTCCACCCCTTGTAATCGCCGGGATCTGATTGCAACGGGTGGCACTTCAAGTCTGTATCAATCTTGTCAGTGTTTCATCAGACCAAAACCCTGCGTTCACAGATACTCTGCTACATCTACACTGCCACTAGACTCCACCGTAGCAAGGATTTGTGCGTCCTGTCGAAGATAGATACTTTAAGATGCAGCAGGAGGAGTTACAAAATACATGGACGCCTACTTTTGGACTCAGGTCGTTCAAGTACGACCCGGGAACAAAGCGAAGTTGTTTCTTACCCATCTGGAGGGTCGTAGTCGAATCAATGATCACTCTTTACTGCGCAAAGGTCGTGTTGGAGCTGCTGCTGTCACCTCTCTTTACTTCTCGAGTGTCGCGGTGGAGCTGTTGCTAGCTCCTCAACCCTCCGGTGTCTTATACTCCGCCACGGAACGTTGACGTCATCATACCAACAGTTTGCTGACGTCAACATGAAATTGTGTTACCGCAATTCGACTCAGGAATTCCACCTGTGGAGAGCGCCAAAAAAAAAAGAAGACGACAATGGCTCCCTACTTTGATTAGAGCATCGAACAATTTCGCGGAAAATCGTTTCTGGTGATGAGTCGTATCGACATATTATTGGTATCTACTTCCTATACGGATCGCCCGTCATGGATATCTGATAGACGACATGGCGCCAGCGGAGGCGTAGTTCACACACACACACACACACACACACACACTGAGGCAGGATGTATCTTCCCCTCACACACTAATATAATTGATCCATTCAGTGCCTGTCGTTAATCCCGGATACAACATCGTATAAGCGTAAAAAGGGTAGACCCCAAGGGAATGGCCTATGGCCACACGGAAGACAGACACCTGGCCGCCACAGAATGCTCTGAGCACGACGGTTCGATCCTTGAGCAAGGCAGTAGAACCCTTCAAGCCCGACTTTACGATCGTTGACGACGACAAGTACGATCCTTTGGTATGATGCCGTGACCTATGACCTGAACCTTAAGACCTGGGTCTGAAAGGCCACGCAATCACGTCCAAGGGTAGCAAAGTCGTGCTTGACAGCCGTGTTGCAGTCGTGATGAAAGTGGTAAACGGTCTCCAGACATTGCTTCGCTAAACATCCCTTTGTGTCGAACATGAAGTTGCTGCTCTCTCTCTCTCTCTCTCTGTTGTACAAGTATCATTTTGGCCTATGTTCTCTAGCGCTATCTGCATGTGTCCCAATCACCGGGTCTCGTGCCCGCGGCACCCGACTGGATGTTGGTTCCAGTAGTTTTTGTTTGGAGACTGGCTACACGAGCATTGACCGTTATGATAACTCCTTCATCCCTTCGAGCAATGGAACTGTGAATCTCTCTTCCTTTCTTCTCCTCTTTTTTCCCCCACAACCCTTATACCTTTAAGAGTAGGATCTAACAAACATTTACGAAGAAGACATAATTCACTTATTCTGTCTAGCTCAGTATATCTTCTGTTCACCCGAGATGGCCGAGACTGGGGCATGCCTTGCTCGTGTCATATTGGTCACTATAAAGAGATAAAAAACTACGAATAGCATTTTTATTGTATTACAGAGAGCACTAGTCTTGACGACCCCAGCTCCCCAAATTTAGTAATCTTAAATTACATTCTTCTTAAATCCATCAAAGGAAAAGATAGTATAATTCTGTTCTGGTTTTGGTTTAACTCGTCATTTTCCTCTCTTTTCTATTTGATTTTGCACTTGATGATATAAAATCGATATTCTCTTTATTCAAGAAGCTCCTAAGGACGTGTACGTGACCGGCAACGTACGTTTTTCACGTCAGTGAAAAACGTAGATGATTTTGGACGGTCCTTTCGAGGTCAAACTGTCATCAACAATGCTTTCGTAGAGGTACTGAACACACGCACTCACAATAAACGTAACCTGATAACGGTAGTGTACGGTTCTAGTAACGTATATGCTTAAAAAAATAGATAACAATCAGTCAAATATATCCAATTTTTGATGACTGATTACGAACAAGTAGTCCCGCTTAGGTAAGTTCTGAGACGGCTATGAATGGCCCCTTCTCTCTCTCTCTCTCTCTCTCTCTCTCTCTCTCTCTCTCTCTCTCTCTCTGCATGATAAGATATCACTTCCCGAGCGCCAACAGCGCGGCAGATACAGAGGGGTAGCTCCCCAAAACATGCGTTGAGATTACGGGGCAGGAAAAGGTTCCAACAGAGGGTGAGGCTGTAAACTCGCTCCCAGGCAGCTTTGGTGCATGTATGAGAAACGTCAAGACTGTACACTGATGGCTGTGGCTACCTGCTGGTGAAAAGATATAAACATGCTTCTTACATCTTCACGGAACTGTGAATTCAACATCATTCCTTGCTTCGCTGCCTGACCTCCAAGGAATTCACTATGATATGCTCAAATTAGTTCAGAAAGACTCTATTTATATAGAGATCATTCATATATATATATATATATATATATATATATATATATATATATATATATATATATATATATATAT
>JAYMFT010395695.1:0-19319 GCA_038088735.1 Panulirus argus
AAAACATCCTAACTCTAGCTGAATATAATACATACATATAATTATAAAATAATGTATATATATATTTATAACTCTTCATTTCATTTATGGTTTCAAATAACGCAGGTCTTCCGTTACCAAAGCGACAAATGAGAAGATTTATGAGAGATCAAGACCTGCGTTGTTGTGTGGTTGTGTGTGTGTGTGTGTGTACGTGAATCCTTGATGCTTAAGTTGCTTCCATGTTGCGCAAATATTAGATTTCATCGGTATTTTGGACAGTACGTAAACTCTACTCTCACCACACTATGCCTCTGATTGATCTCACACATTCAACTGTGCTCGTGGCGTGTTCTCTGTGCTACAAAGTAAGCAATGGCAAGCACACCACATTCCTCATCTATATTCTGCCACACGGACGGAAGTGATCCTCTATCTCCATTCCTGTAGATTCTCTATTCATTTATCTCTGCAGTGGAACTATCATTTTCTTACGTCCTCCAACGTCCTACCCTTGGTCTCTCTTCGACGCTGCTTATATATCATTATTTTACTCACGTTCTTTTTGAGAGTCTAACTCGCAGCCTTTGCCATCCAGTTCTTCCTAGCCATTTTCTCCTTATCCAGTCGTTTCCAGATTTATTTTTCCACGTTTTTCTTTTTCTTGACGCTCTCTCCATAACCCACGAACTCTTCGTTTCCGTCCCATACCTCTGCCTTTATCGCCATTTTTACTTTAATGATTGTATGTTAACAACTCCTGTTTTAGTGAACGTTTATTTTGCCATCCTGGTCCTTGGTGTAGTCTTTTGCTCCATCCTCCTCCTCTATCAGGACAAGCAAGTACAGAAATTGTCCAGAAATTCTCTTTCTTGCCGTCAGTGTTAAGTGTTGAGCACTCTCCTCGAGATCTGCATTTACATTTGCCTCCTTTTTCGTATCTTCTTACCATGCTTAACCCTTCGTGTTTGCCTAGACTGAAGTTCAGCTTCTATAGTCCTGCTTCTGCTACGGGTGTCATTACCCGCCCATCCGTAGCCTCCACGTTCTTCAGCACCTCTCCTCCAACCTCACTCTCTTCTTAGTTCCTTCCATCGTTTCGTTCATTATCATTGCACAGACTAAGAAAATCACAGGGGACAAATATACCGTCAAGTCACTCTAGGTCTGATTTCACTTGCTTCCCTGGTAACTATTTTCCCTCATCCATGCACTACCCACAGATCAGGCTACAGTCTCTCCAGTTAACACCAGCATCCCTAATTATCTCCAGCGGCTTCACGCAACTCACCCCATTGCCAAAAGCCTCAAGTCCATAAAACACGGAGGGAAAACTCTCCAACCCAACTCCCAACTCCTTTGAAACATCCTTCTCATCACCGCTATTGTTTCTCCTGCCTCGCATCCTCTCCTGAATCCGAACTGATTCTTTCCAGAGAAATGGTGGGCTCCTCCTCCTTCCGACCTCCTTGTCAATACCCTCCCCATGAGTGACCTCTGAGGCGTGTGGTGCCTGGGGACGATGGCGCAGTGATCTCCGCCGACCTTTCCATCAAGTTTCGTTTGAAAGGAAGATGCTGAGTTTTTTTTTTTCCTGTTGGTTATCTAAGACCTTACGATAGTCTTTTAGCCCAAAAGGCTCACTAACAGTTGCTTCTGTACCCGCTAACATCGAGAAAAAGATGTCTAGACTTTGGTATTAGTGCTGGTGAGACTCCCTTTGCCAATTTAAAGCCATATTGGATCAACTACCCAGTTTCCAGGCTAATGTTCCATCAATATTCAATTTTCTCCTTAACATGGCGACATAAAATAGATTTACAGGCTGCTAGGAAACAAGCGTTTTACACAGATTTCGATTACATTTACGTATGTATGTATGTATGTATGTATGTGTGTGTGATTACGATTTGTGAGTACTCATTGTATCTTTCGGGGAATTTCACCTTTGAGTTTCCCGTCTCTGAACTTTGCCCATCAAGCTAGCACAAAAAGAAAATAAACTATAATCTCAATACACATTACTGAACTGACACTATCACAGTGCTTGATTGGGCAAAGAGGTAAGATGATAAGGTCAGCTTAAACAGCGATGCCACGTAAAGATGAGCACGATAATTCGTCATATGGGGTTGATGGGTCACAGCAGCGTGAGTAAACGTAAGGTCAGGTTAGCTTTAAGTCAAGCTTTAGTGGAGTCATGTGACAACAACAAGTTACGGTTGGTTCAAGTCAGACTGCAGCCTAGACGCGGTTCAGTCAGGTCAAAGATCGAGACAGGCTAAGACAACGTTACGACTCCATGGTCACAGTGGGGTCAGTCTACAGCGGCCGGGTCACTTGAAGAAAAGGTGTAAAGGACGTCTAGTCACAGGGGCGGACACGGAGCCAAGATCTAGTTTCGCCATAGCTTTCTTGCCTCTGTTTTTCCCTCCCGTTTGCACCGCTCCATTCTTGACCATCGCCCCTGTGCCATTATCCCATCCCTGGCTCCTCCTCCAGCCAGCGTCCTCGCCAGTTGTCTCCATTAACTACCCTTCGCTCCGCTCCTCCTCTTTCTTCACCGAGTCAGGGGCAGGGGGGGATTATCTTAAGCAGACCAGCCCCTACTTGGAATTTCCTTTGAGCTCCGTCAGGAAGGCAGCCAGTGAGCGTCCAGAGCGCTTGAGAACGCTTGCCGCAGCTGCTCCAAGCTGGTCGCGCCTCCTCCACCTCCTCCTTAAGGATTCCCAATACGCGTTTACTTTTTTCTTTCTTACAAACGCCGGGTAATGGCGAGGCTTTACTCGACAATGTTTTGGCGGCGGGTACGAGATGAGAGCTCAGATATCTTGCGTGTAAACGATGCGGACGTGTCCCGCTGCTGTCTCTGGTGAACCACAAGCAACAAGAGATGCGTTTGGGAATGTTACCGCCATCTTCCGGCAGAGATGTGCAATGTGAGGACTGAATACTTCGTCCTCAATTAGGCTATGGGACCATGTGTTGAGGAACAGATTTTGAGACCGTTTATCACCAAACAGACTATGAGGATCTTTCATCAGACAGCAGAGGACTTGGCCAGAGAACAGGAATTTGTAGAGATCAGGTCTTAGTACTGGTGTACTGTCGTGCCTGACTGACTGGGGGATATTGCCCAACAGGCCTTGTGTAATTTGCTTGGCTTGTCCACCAGTGGAAGGTTGAGAAACAGCCAGCGGTGGGGCCGTCACCCCAGTGTGTGTGTGTGTGTGTGGTAGCCGGCACTCGGCCCCCTGCCAGACTGCCAGCAGTCATAACAGCAACAATAATCCTCCTTCTCCCTTCCCGTGCGGGTCACCAGAGCTTCCGACGGGGCGGGTGTAGGGTCGGGTATACATCCCCGGCAGGAGGAAACCACTCTCGGTAATTGACCAGTGTCCACGCCGCGCATAGCCCTCGTTTCACTCCCTTAACTTTCTCTTGCTTACACCTCTTCGCTCTTTCATGCCTGGCGTGTTTTAGCCCAAGGGTTTATTTCTTACGTGTCATCCGCTTATGTCTGTGTTTCGCGAAAGCAAACGTAAGCTCATTACGTGCAGCATATTTCTTGGTTCCATCACGCACCTCTCAAGGATGTCCGGAATGACTTGACACGATTCCCTCTAAACTGGACTGATTAAGAGGCAGCGCACTGTGCCCGGCGGGGTATTCGTTGGCTAAGACACAGCGTGCCAGGAATTCCCCCGTGACCCGGACGCTGGCGTGTGCTGGGGGCTGGATGACGGTAGGGCGCGCCCTCTCTCAATGCTGGGGCTGACAGCCTTGAATGATGTTCTCCTGGTGCCTGGCCTCTTTCCCTTCCGATGGCTCCCCTCGCCACTGCCAAGAAAGACCCTTCCAGGCCTGACTCTTCCATCAGGTCCTTCAAGCAGCCAAATCCTGTATTCGCTAGTTCCTCAGTTTTCCCAGATCTTCCCTTCAAAGCGCCGTCTTACTGCCAAGTCGTCCTTCAGTACACGTCCTTCCTTCAGATATTGCCTCACCTCCCCAACCAGGTCTCCACTCTACCAGAAAGTCCTCTACTATGTCCCTCCTTTCAGTTCTCTCCCTTCCAGTTATTCCTTCCAGTAAGTCTTACATCCATAAGGACTCCTTCCTCCACATGTTTCTTTCGTCAGACTTTCCTCTTTAGGTCTTTCTTCAGTCTGGTTTCTCTTCCCAAAGGTTCTGCTTTCCTCAAATACTTGAATCCATTAGGTCCCTCCTTCACCACGTTTTCTGTCTATCAAGCCACCTTCCCGCAGGTCACCTTCAATTAGCAATTCCTCCCATCACTAGATCCCCCATCTACCATATCCTCCATCTATCGGTGCTAACTCCATCAAGTCCTCCCTCTACTTGTTTCTCCCCGACAGCGTGCTTCTCTTCCGCTACATATTTCCTCCATCACGCGCCCATGTCGACTGCTCCACCGCGCACTGCATCCTACCTTCCCTACCTCTTTCTTCCCTACGTGACCCCTGTCTGTCAGGTCGCCCCTTCCACTCCATTGGGCTAGTCTCCACCAGATCCCCACCACAGTTCCTCGTTTCGCCAGCAATCCCTCCACACTAAGCTCCCTCCCAGCGTCCCCTTCTTCCCCTCTCTCAGGCCCCAGCCACTAAGTCCTCGGTCCGCCAGAGCATCGTTCAGCTTAACTCTTGTATACGATACCAATTTTCCTCATCACGAGCTGTTGTCTCTTCCCCCCGCCTTTTAGTATTAATTCTTTCGCTGCTGAGAAGTGCCCATTTTTGCATCTGAAAATATATCATTCCAGGTCTTTTTATTCCCTGATGTTCATATCATTAGTAGTAATAGATCTCATATGATTTGTGAAGACATAAACCAGAACTTACTACCCCTGCTGTTTGAATTGTGAGTGTCCCCAGCGGGGGTCACTTGTTGACGAGAACGTGGCCTCGTGGGTATGTGTGTCTGTGTCTGTGCTTTGAGGGGATAGCGAGGGAGACACACCAGGCATCGGGGATTGGCTAGGGGTGACTATACCACAGTCGCCAGCCAAGGTACTCTAGTCTCGCATCACTCGTCGTCTGAGGGCAGGGTGGGGAGAGGGAAGGTGGTAGAGAGAGAGAGAGAGCAGGAACGGAAGCCAGGGCGGAGACGGTCTGCAGGAGGAGGAGGAGTAGGAGGCAGACTGATGCACGGTAGAGGGTCATCATGATGATTATGTTCTTACGTAATTAGATTCTCCACCGTATAGATGTTGCCTTCATTTAGACTCTACGTCATTGTCACTGACCTGACCCTCATTGCAAGATGTGGGTAGGATCTTGGTCGTAAGGGAGCCACAGGTAAGCAAGGGTCACGTGGAGACTCCACGACATATGATCAACGACTATCACTGTGTATTGATACTGTATGTCTGAAGACAAGGCTGTCATCTTAACAGGGAAATGTGCCATTTTCATCTATGTGCATATTGTCTCATTTCCATCCGTCCACTTTTTTAACGTCTGTCCGAGATTTGGTACACACACATTAGCATAGGCTACAACTGGAAGTTTGTTATTAAGAAAAGTTTCCCCAGTTACAGACATATGAGAAAGATTTCTGTCCTCGCATCTCCCTGACCAATAGAAATGTTTCCTTTTTTTGACGATTTTCTAGAAATACGTTGGGGACAGAGAAGACCTTGCCAGGCTAATGATCAAACCTTAGATTTTCCATTTCTACTGCTGTCTGGCATATCACTGTCGTACTCCCACTTTAAGAGTCATATGAATTTGATATTCGAGGGCTCGGCTTGAAGATGATCTACAGAAGTTGGTGTGATTCTCCACTTTGGTTTCATTTTTTAAGACTCGCAAAACAAAGCAGGATAACAGCGGGCGAGAATCTATTTATGTTATGAGCAAATACTCCCCAACTGATGCTGTTTCGACTAGATACCTCTCCAGTATCCTCTTAAGAACGACAATCTAGATGTCTGAGAGTGAGGCGTACAGAGCATCATCACTCAGCGTCTACAAAGCCGTAAGCATCGAGGGAAAAGATACCCGGATGTCGCCGAGGGAATCTTTGCTAAATGATTCATGTTCCTTAATCTTTTTGGTGGTCTTTGTCCTAGAGCGGTGTTGGTGCTAGCTGTCTACAGCATGCATTATGATGCTAATATCTGAGCGAGCTGTGATCTAGGCACGACCCTCCTCAGTCACGTACGGTCTGAGCACAGTACCGGCCAATATGTCACGTCTCCTACGTCTTCATCTCTGATTCAAAGCGCCTCCTCCAGTCCGGCTCGTGCCCCAGCTCTTGGCTCCGTCCTGTCTCCATGCCACCCAACCACACTGTTGCATATCCGTTCCATCCCACCCACCACCCACTCACACTGTTCCACATCCCTCCTGTTCCACCCATCACCCCACTAATCTGTCCTGTTTTCTCCCACTCATCACCCTACTACACTGTTCCACCCATCACCCCACTGTCCTCTTCCACATTCTTCTAACCCCCATCCATCACCCTGCTCCACCTCGTCACCCTGCTCCACATTCTTCGTCCTCCACATGCCACCCTTCCGCTGCCTTCCCCCCCCCCTACTATTATCGATAGTCCCTGTTCCCTGTGTTATGGCCATTTCCTTCTGTTGAACAGGTCTCTTGGTACATCATTAAAAGATCCCTCTGAACTTTTTTGCACTTTATCTTTTCGTCTCCCTCTTTCCTATGCTTAGATGCTTTCTGAATCTCCCCACGTAATTTGATTTTGTGTGTGTGTGTGTGTGTGTGTGTGTGTGTGTGTGTGTATGTCACTGTTTTTTTCCTAATTCTTTAAGGCATTTTTTTGTACAAGTTGCCACATATATCAGTATGGTGTACGGGGAAAAAAAAAAACTGATTATCTTCAAGCTACAAAAGTTACCCCATTACGGTTATTTGAAAGAGATGTCGACCACCGAGCCTCCTAGCATTCAAAGTTCTTTTCTTTCCCAGTTCGTAAGATGTATGGGAGACCATTAGAGATAAACTGTGATGCCAACAACATAAAAGTATTTCATATTTTTTCTCTCCCTTTTAGATATACGGTCAGCCTCATGTGGCTACAGGGATCACCCGGCGGAATGTTACGTTGGCTTAAAGTCTCTACTCTGTGAGAGAGACATTGGTATGTTACTTTAGTGTGAGTTGGATGCCATGTAGGGAAAGTACGCACGCGTTAGCTTCATAAGATATTCAAAAGTCTCTTGAAATCTGAAATACATGGAGAAAGAATGGAGGAAGTGAAGTGCTTTAGATGCCAGGGAGTAGATATGGAGGCGAATGGGACCATGGAAGTGGAAGGAAATCATAGGGTGGATGTGGGGGCGAAGGTTCTGGGAGCGATGAAGAATGTGTGGAAAGGGTAAACGTTATCTAGGAGGGCAAAAATGTTCCGCTGGTCTCACTCTTGAAAATGTACTTTGGAATATATTGCACTGAGCATTTTCATCAGATATAGTCGAGAGTGAATACTTTCAACGGTGAGTTCAAAGTTGGAAAACTCCTCGAAATGAGGACTCCTGAGGGAGTTTAGGTCCTGGCTATTTCTGCAGGGCACAAGCCTTGGTTATATACCGTTCTCCTCCTCGCCACCTAATTACCACCTCCAGTTGATTAACGTGTCGGATGGGTTACGACTGTCAAGCATGAGACATTACCGGCATTCTCATTACATATGAATATTAATAGCTACAGTAATGGGTGTGTGTATATACTCCTGGGACCAGGTGACACATCCGGCCATCCCTGATCTGTGATCAGAGAGCAGGTAACAGGAATTCACCCCTGTAGGTTCTTGTTCTTAGAGCAGCATTGTGTCTGACAACACACACTGGCTCAGAGGCGACGTCATTCGGTGATAATGAATATATCATGTCCCCATATTGTTTTTATGATGAGTAACAGTGCTGTGAATTCATTATAGCCAAGTAAGATATACATACGGCAATAAAGTTGGACAATGAAACGGGGGAAGTCGAACAATCATTCTTTACATGCATTTGTAAATACAACAGTGGAGACGATCACTCATGCAGTTCCCTGTGGTTATGGTAGGCCTTTTCTTTTGCGGTCTGTAGGAACTTGTATGGATTAGTTTGGTGGTATGATGCCGAACTGTGTGGTGACGAGGGATCTCTCAGGTAGCAGATGGTGACGTCAGGTGGTGAGGACGGTGCAGTACCTTCATCCCGAACTGTCGGGTGAAGTCGAAGTGATGGCTGGTGAGAGTCGAAGGGGTTAGTGTGTTGAACGCCTCTTGGAATATCTTGTAGGAAGGACCGAGGATGATCTTACATACCGTGTCCTTGCACGTTTCATAGCAATCCGCGTTGCACAGTGAGTAAGGAAGAAGACGAGGAGGGGTAGGCATAGGAGAGTCTTGGAAAACTGAAAGTTGTGTGGATGTTCTTGAGTTCAGATTGAGGTAATTCACGCGTCTTAGGACGATGAAAAAATGTAAGGACGACTGCTGAAGGATTTGATGATCGCAATGATGCGTACCTCTCAGCTAAGTTTTTTTTTTTCATCCAGACTGGCCCCTGAAGATACTGTTGGACAGTAAGGTATGGGACGTGGCTGGAAGCTCGGGTGATATACGAGAAATATTCTTGGTTTGATTCACTGGTTGGCAGTGGTCCATTTGGAGGCTCTTAAGGATATTCTGCAGGGCTAGAGCTGACCATCCTGATACAAAGGAATACAAAGGAGCGCAAACAACAGCAAACCAGCCGGTCGCTTCAAGGCTGTTTGAGGTAGCGGAAGAGATCTTAAATGCAGATCCTAATGTGGAGGGAGAGAAAATGCCTGTAAACTTTATTGCTACAGAGACATAAGATGACCTTGATACAAGGTTTTTGTCAATTTCGTATTTCAAACATGTTAATACTGTTGCGCTCAACTGCTCTTGTCGGCAAGTCACTCTATACATCAGCCCTTCATAATATTCAATAACTGTATTTCGTCAGCTTTTAACCGCTTGTTTCCTGGATTAAAAGTTGAACGTTGTCTTGACGGTTCCCGCGGGATTTGTTGGTCAGGAATCATCCTGGTTCACCGCTGTTCTCTTGCCGCTGTCGTAGAGGATATCAAATAGATTTTACAGAGAGAAACGTTTGTGCCGAGAAGCATAATGGGAATTGTTGATTTAATGGTGATCCTCTAAAGTTGCAGTTGTGTATCGAGCGGTTTACGTAACTTTACCAACCACGGACGTCAAGCTAACTGGGAAATGGTGTACGGTCAGGGACTCAGCACCATTTTGGAATATCGGTTTTACATCACAAAATAACAAATCCTGAGAAACTTTCTCTGTAAGAAGTAACTTACTGGAATGAACAGGTATGGCCTTCACTATTTCATCTTTAGCATCTGAACATGGTTTGCGGACATAACTTATCATGACCTGCCGTTTTATTTACTGTTATTCCATTTAATGTTGACAGTATATATCCTGATCGTGTGTGTCATTATGATGGAAAATGCTGTCATCCGCTAGCAGTGAGAGTGGAGCTAGTACACGAATATATCTTCAATGGAAAATACAATAAATAGCATATAAAGAAATTTTTGTAATGGCTTCATCATCATGAACCAAGCCATAAGTAGCGGACCGATTGACTGGGTGAGGTGTTCTTGTTTCTGACATAACTATGAAATTCTTTCGGGTTAAATCTTACAATTATTTTATTAATAATCTGCTTCACAATGACTCTGACCTATAATTCTTTTGTTCCGAGTACATTAGCGATATCTGTTCAATCACCCAAGTTATTGCCCCCTCTTTCGGTTTCTTTCGTGCTAGTTTCTTTAACAACGGAAGATTATCTTGTATCAGAGTTCCACTATTTTGGATAACTTCAAGAACGTTACCGTCTGTTACACAATGGTAAGCATACTTGACTGCCTCTCAATATCCTTTTGTCCCCTTATTCTCTTGTGCATGTATATACCTGTGGGTCTGCAAGCGCGTGAGTGCGGGTATGCTTGTGACTGTGTGCAGGCACACGCGCTTGCAGACTATGTATGTGCAGGCAAGGATGTGTTCACTGCTGTTTGCTTTTCTAACTGAATCTTTAAAGGTGGTTGAGTATGAGCACACATGAGTCCTTAGCAATGAAACCCTCCTTATCCTAAGAGTATTGAAACATTCTCTCCATCCAAAAAGTATTTGACCCACCTGCTTACGTAATCGTAACATTTTATCATCAAATTACGTTTGTCTGAGAGTCGGTGTCACTGATATATCCAATAAGCAGGTGTCAGGAGCAGGACACATGTTAATTTCATATGCAAATGTGTCTAAACACGTGTTAACCCACCATCAGGTAGGCTACAGACTATGAGATCTGGGTATCTCTATCGAACACTAGATGTCTCTCCTGTTCGTACGCTATTGTGAGGTGTGACTAGTCCTAGTACTGTCCCGTGATCAATCAGGAAATGAAAAACAATCAGAATGGAAAAAATGTAGTGGTGTATCATACAACATTCTTGAAAATTTTGTTTAGATAAATACTCCGCGAGCAACCATCTTACCTGTGAGGAATAGGAGACACCACAGACGCAATTAACGAGATGGATTTGTGGAAAAAGGAGTTTGAAGATAAATCCTCACAGTGGTGTACTCCAGCAAATAGGAGATACGAAAAGAATGAAAAAATAAGGCACATGGAAGAGGGAAAGGAGGGCAAATAAAACAAGGAGACAGTAAAGGCAAAACTCTGAGTGAATAAAGGAAATACTTAAGTCAGTTACAGTAAGAAGGTTCATCTGAAGCATTCAAGACGAGAAACAAACAGAACATTAGACAAATGTTCACTGAAGAGAGTTTAGAGCTAGGAGGATGAAATATACGATTATGAATACGTGTACACCAGAATATGATAGAGATGAATGATTACAACGAAATACGTGGACACTAGAATACGATCGAGATAAGTAAGACGAAATAGGTAACAATATCGAATACAAAAATGGAAACAGATAAGAGTACTTTTGGCTTGTTCCTGTACATTCGACCAACGGAGAAATGACAACACAAACTACTCTCGGGCAGGAAATGTAGGCCAGCCAGCCGTCCAGCCTTGTGAATGGCAGCCTTCAGAGTGTTGACAGCCACTCGTTGTACTGACCCAGCCATCTGCTGCTGCTGCTGCTGCTGCTGCGGTTCACAGGAACGGTGTTCCCAGTACTACCAAGCGCTGCGTGGACAGAGACGTACGATGCGCTTTATTTCTCGAAGCGACGGTAGACTGTCTCTCTCTCTCTCTCCCCCTCTCTCCCCAAGCGGCTGGGTATCTCTCCCACTCGCTGGCGCACTATCTCTCCCAAGGACGGGAGGTTATCTCTTTCCAAACGGCTGGCCATTTATCTCGGGGCGGAGGTCTGTATATTCCTGAACGGCTGAACATCTATCCCTTTAGAGTCGACGGTATGTTCCGGAGGAGGTTAGAGTATCCCACCCAGACGTCATATGCTCCCTCGTCTTTAACTTGTAAACTATTTCTACCCGGATGGAAGGCTATCTATTACCCCCGGACGGCAAGGTGTCTGTCCCATGGACGCAGCCTTCTTCTCTTACTACGTCAGGATATCTAATCCTTAATGGCAAGTCGTTTCTCACAGGACTGACTGGATATCTGTTCCTGGGACAGACACTGGCGATGTTCTCGAACGGTGACCTATTCACACTGGTCGACACTACCTCTCTTCAGGCTGCTGCCTATTCCCATTCAACAGGATGCCTAGCCCCCGGAAGAGAGGGTATTCTCACCTAGCTACACGTTTTCCTCTTTCTGAACGACAGAGTCTATCCATCAGGTCAGACCCTGAAGGGCTAGTTTATGTATCCCCAGACGGTAGACTGTCTAGACCTATGTGGCAGATTGTGTCCTAGGACGAACGGCAGGTCCCATGCGGAAGCTCATGTGTCCCAGGACGGTGGGTTGTCTAACCCACAGTATCGGGGCAGAGAAACACGAGACTTAGCTGCCAGACAATAGTGGATCTATCCTTCCTCGCAATTCGGTTTGCTTCCTAATGGTCAACAACGACATAGTAACTCAACGTCATATCTATTGCAGATGTTTCTCTATTTCTTTATTGACCAAGAATATCCTGACGGCTTTTTTATCTGTGAGAGAAATGATTTTGTCCGAGGTGTTTACTGTTCGAGTTCCATTTCCCGTATTAGTCATTCATATGCCTTTTCGTGTACGCTGTTCAGACGGATCTTGTACGGAATCTCTGTCTCTGTCTCTCTCTCTCTCTCTCTAACATACCCATATAAGCGTGATCACCAGGGCAGTAGCCTGGAAGTCCTGGGCGGATGTCGAAGTACATAAGGAAGTCGGATGACGGAAGACCCATTGTTCTCAAACGTGTTTATCTGGAGCACAGCAATAGAGCCCTGAGTTGCCCTCGTATTCCATACAGCCAGAGACAGGACAATGAGACACAAGCTACCTTCCCCACCCCTTACTCCCTCTGGCACATTAGCAGGTAGGAAAATAACAGTGGATCGACGTTATGTAATACAGGAAGACTATACTGGTATTGATATCCAGCGATCGGGGCCTGAACGTGCAGGAGGGTGAAAGGCGTGCACGGGATAGAGTGAGTTTGGAACAATGTGGTATACTGGGTTCGACATGAACCGAACTAGGGCATATAAAGGGCATAGAAAGGTCTGTTGGGCCTGGATGTGGATAGGGAGCTGTGGTTTCGGTGCATTATACATGACAGCTAGAGGCTGAGTGTGAGCGAATGTGGCCTTTCTTCGTCTGTTCCTGGCGCTACCTCGCTAACGCAGGAAACGGCGAACGGGCATGAAATAAGAGATATCTTAAAGGACCAGATGAATGAAAAGAGCTTTTCTGATCTACTTTCGGCCAGTAGATACTTACGGATGTGCGAAGGGAGTACCTTAACAGATAATCTGTAACAAAAGACAGAAATTCAGATATGTGCACATTAGACCGTTATTCTTGAATAGGTATATTCGCTCACAATCTGCACCGTTAAAGTATTTGCTCAGTCGTGTTTTACGTACTTTGACAAGCTTCGAACTGGCATTGCATGGTGGTAGAGTACTGCAGTGATCGATGAGTACTGTTGAAAACACTTTTGCCCACGACTGTATCACATGTCCTTCCGTACAACTTTCTACTCTCTATTCCTGGCCAAAGTATCTCTTTCTAACGTGAAAAAAAAATCACCCTAAACTTTGTCATGGAAATTATCGGTTTGAAAACTTATCTTAAATCTCCTCAGAGTCTTAATGTCTCAGGGTCGCAACACACGTTTAGTGTTTCACCCGTTTTTAACAGCGCAGTTAAACCTGAAGGTGGCTGGATGGAAAATTACAGTATAACTGCACAGTCTTAGCTGTACAGGTCAAAATGCTGGCCCGAACAGTCATAACTGAGCGAAAAACTCAGCGTGTGTAGCTGACCTCGTGGGAAACTATTCTAGATTCCCGAGTCTTTCTTCATTAGATTTACTTCCGGGTGACAGAATCAGTTTTGCTGCACAGTAATCTTTTTCGTATTCGCTGTAGTTTTTTCCTTCCTGATTGACAAGAGTTCGGTGACCAAAAATTGAATATCGTAAAAGAGTAAATACTGCTTTGTTTTACACTCTATCTACGGAACTTAACGTTCTTTCTTTGCTTTATCATATGTAAGCAAGAATTGCTTTGTAAGTTACGTGTCATCATTACTGATCATCACCCCCAAGGTATTTCCGATAGGTACGTCTAAGGTGATTTGTTTTACGTGCGGGATTATTGATTTCATCATAAAAAATGCACAAATGTTTCACATGTTTGTAACTATAGGATCAGCATATCTAAACCTCACTGAAATACTAACAAGTTTTTGAGATTTGACTGATGTGTTCTGTCTCCAGTCGAATGTTTCCCCACCCAACACCACCTATTGGCATCTATATGTAGGCTAGTCCGCGCTCCACGATTTCTGCTGCCCTGTAAATTCAGTGCTGCATGATTGACTTTAAGAAGAGTCCTTATTACAGGCATTTTGTAAGTCAATACGTATAACATCTGAAGGTATTTTGAGTAAACAATTTTTTTTAATTGATCACATATGATTTTTTTCTGTTAAGTCAGTGATTAGTTTAGTGTGTCATAACATTTAATGATTTCTTATCTGATTAATGTCTTCAGTGTTTTGCCTAAAACCGAAATGTAATCAGTAAGTCGATAATGTGAAACGCATTTACTTATCTCCCTTTTCGTAAACTGGTGCTTATATTCGCGAACTTCCCATTATGCGCCACCCGGCCTTCATTTAGCAGTTCGTTGTATATCCAAACTATCAGAGATGTTATCTGGCCATTCACGGCTTTCACCATTCTAGGAAAAAAAGAAAATCTTCTAGTAATTCACGTACACACGCAGAGCAATGGTATCAGTTATCTCGCTGGGAAAATAACCTCCGAAGCTTCCAAGTTATCGACAGCATTGCCAGACATAGTTCAGGATCCTAGACAATGGCTTGTGATACAGTCGAAAGCTTTGGAGAGTCCCTGAATGAATGTTTACTCAGATTCTAGGTGTAGAAGATCATGAGATGACTTATCTGGACGTCATTTTATCTAGGTATCTAAATACTTTCATAGTTTCGATTATCAGTTAAGACTACTATCTCATTCTATATTATGTACCTCGTGATTGGATTACGTCTGAGGAACTTTGTTCGTAAACACCGAATTAAAATACTTCCTTTAGTAAGGATGGCATTTCTTTGCATTCGTTTGTTACGGTAAGATTTTCTTGAAGTGGTAGGCTCATGGTATCATGTTATCTATCAAGCTTGAAGAATTCTTTGGAGTTCTTCTTCAACTTCTCTTTTCAAGTTCTCGTTTGATTTCCTCTGACTTTGTCCCTACAGTCTCCTTTTGTCCTCTTTCATACATCCTAACGTTCTTGTCGTTTGTTAGTTATTATTTTAGATTTCTGAGCGCATTATTTTGTCAGATTCATTTATTTTTTTTTCATCCAATCTTGTATATCTTTCTCATTATTTCTGTTTTATCTCTCCGGGAGTATTATTTCTTTGCAGAATGACATAAACCAGATTTCCTCCATTTCTGGGAAGCTCCTTTGTGAACTCACAAGAGCTCTCAGCGTCAACGTAAGGTGTATGGTGTACAAGTAAGGGTCTGAGGATCAGATTATAGGTAAAGGTAGCCAGAGTGTTTGCGGGGAAATCCTTGAGTTGTTTCGAGGAGTGTTCGTAGGAAGCAGCTCAGTGAAAAGTCTGTGGGAGCGACAGTCAGCATGTGACGACGTTAGACTGTTACTGTAGAGAATGTCGATGAGACGTGGCAGTGTGAAGTAGGAGTCACGTGCTAGTAGCACGTGACAGAATTGAGCTTCTGTAGGAAGCGTTGCAAGAACACGAGTGGGAGGAACGTTTGTCGGAAATGTTCACAACACACGAGAATGTGGAGTGACTGTGGGAAGTGTTGTGAGGCCCCGACGGTGTAAAGCCCTTGTGGGAAGTGTTAGTAAAACGTGGTATTGTGGAGTAACATTAAAGGTGTTAGTTTGATGTGATGGCATTGAGTAACTGTGGCGAGATTCCTTAGCATGTGTGAGTTTTGGACTGCTGTCAGTATTGTTAGTAGCACATAGAGTGGAGTGAGTAAGGGAGTGTTAGTAACTCTGGGTGTCAGTAGGACATAACGGTGTCAAGTGAGTGTGCGAGTGTTAAATGGGATGACAGTGAAGAGTGGCTGTGAGTAGTAGCAGTTAAGAGGAACAATGTTGAGTGGTTGTGAGTTGCAGGGGAGAGAATTTGCGAGGAACGTCAGTGTGGAGTATTTATGAAGAGTGTCAGGAGCTAGTGTCAGTGCAGAGCATTTGTGGGGAGTGTCAGGAGGGAGTGACAGTCCCAGAGTACTTGTGACATTAGCCGTCAGTGTACGGACAGTTTGCTGGGGTCAGGGAGACCGATGGCAGGATAACCCTTCGTCGTTTGCATGAAGCCTATAAAGGTCAGCAACCTTTACGAATTAATCGTCCACTTCACGAACAAATAATCAGCGATCGGCCGCAACTGCCGGTCGCGATAGTCGTGCAACATGTGTCAAAAAAAAAAAAGAGACGACTTCAAAGCGTCCGAACTTAAAATGAGCAATCGGAAATGCAGAACTATATTATACATTCATTTAAAAAGTAAAAAAGACAACGCGTAATGAGGCTTTTTAAAAAAGGCAATATCAAAACAGACTCTTTTTTTTTCAGTGTCAAATGAGGTATGATAGATAAGAGTCAACAACGCACGTTTATCACAGTAATGAAATTCATTTTTGATTATTTATCCTTCTCACGAGCCTGTCTCTTCCTTCGCTAGTCCCTGTTCAATTTTTTTGCCACAAATTCAACTCATCAAACCGAAGCTGGTCGCCTCTCCGAGTTTGTTGGCCTCACATTACATATTTTGTAGGTCCTTCCTTTTTCCCTACCACATGCACGAGGTCCCTCGCCGCATGCGGTCATAAAAGACAAAAGAAATTGAGAGTTTCGAACCGGTGTCCTTTCGCCTTACCCTCCTGGCCGTTTATTTCAATACGTGGAATACAAGGCAGCGTAGAGGAGCGTGTGGGTGGTGTGGGAGAGATCCATCCGGATCTAGGACTCTAAGGGCGAAGATCTTTCCAAAGAATATTCATCGAAATTTAACGGATCGATAACCGCCCGCGAGCGAGTGTCGTGACGTCAATCGCGCAGCAAGATGTCCGAGTTCTCTCCGGCCAGAACCCGGCGACCAAGAGAAGAGCCCGACCACCTCTCGTGCCAGATCCTACAACCACTCATTCCTGTGTATGGGACTCCTGGTTGAAGCTTCAAAAACAATGTGAGTGAATGAGTTAACGGATGTCAAAAATGAATTGGGTTGAGGAAATCGAATGCGAAAATAGATAGAAATAAAAAGGAATTCAAAATGAAAAGATCAACAGATGGAAGAGTAGATAAAAACGATATTAATCATAATTATAATGAAGTATAGTAATAATAATGATGATAACTATAATCATTATAAAGTATAGTAATGATAATGATGATAATTATGATTATAATAAAGTATATTAATAATAATGATAATAATGGTAATAATGATAATGAAGATGATCAGTAATGATAACAACAAGAACAAGAAAAAAGGACAATAATAATAACAATAATAATAATAATAATAATAATAATAGTAATAATAATAATAATGATAATAATAATAATAATAATAATAATAATGATGATAGTTATAATAATAACAATAATAATGTTGATAATGATAATAATGAAAATAACGATAACAAAAAATTGATTATAATAATGATAATGATAATAATGATAAACAGAAATGCAGACAAACGCTAACTAATACAATATGTCTCCCTCCGCCCTTTCACGTACAGTTAGGAGGGAGACATCATCAAACTCCTCCCCATTACACACTCAACAAACGCATCTTCAATTAACCTTTCACCAATATGTTCTTCCCCTCACCCTATACAAACGCATCATCAGAACACCCTTGTCATACTACAGCTTCAGTTTCACAACACCCTCAGCACTACTGACATATGAACTGACACGAGATGATAGTCAAATCAAATGCCAGGTTTAGCACGCCCTTGTCTTTACTAACTACAACCTGATCACAACCACATTATCACCTTACATTTGACGAAGTTGTTCAAGATTTGTCGGGTGGAGCTTAGCGCCTAACCAAGCAACCAAACCTTTCATATAACAAATATAATCACGAGAAGCGTATGCTTATGTGCTAAAGTCGTCTATTCTTCTCCAGACTTTAGCTTATTCAAATATACTTTCTACACGCGTTATCAATACTTAGAAACGAACGCCATCCAATTCATCATCATCTCAGAGCGTTATTGTTAGACAATCCTCCCGTCACAACGAATCGCATATCACAATATCCAGTCTCCGAAAAATCTGGTTCTGGTAAACGCTGATAGTCGTCACAGCGTTTGTCAGCACCACCAGGCGCAGCTCCGCACCTGCTGTCAGGAAACCCCTTATGCATCAAACTGTTTTATGAGAAGATTTGCGTTAATACTGAGCAGTGAAGGGATATCAGCCAAGTTTTTTTAACGTAGAAAATAAGATGTACGCAGACAGTAATCAGATGTTTAGTTATATTCCGTGGTGTCTTATCTCTGACAGCAGCTGACACTTAGGTGTTAATATTGGGAATTATGATTCTAGCAGCGGAGGCCGAGGTGTTGGGAAACACTAACCCTGTCAAATGAATTCGAGGAGTAAATGTATACCGCTTTCTCCCGAACTGTTCTTGATTAGGAGAGTTTTCTCCGCTAACCATATGCCGCGTAAAGTGATGCATCGGCGGCTTTGCTTTGACTCTGACCTTTCTTGGCAAAACATTCACGGCGCAGGGCTCTCTGCCGTGTTTCTCGGAACTATAAGACATTTATCGGGTTTCGTCCATCTAAAAACTACTCATCTTTAGACTGTTCTCAGGGTTTATAAGCCAGAATATGGATAACCTTTGAACGGAGTAATGATTTCTACGGCATCTCATCTTGAAAGTCTACATGGTTCTGTTACCAGACTTAGCAAAAAGGAGAGTAAGGATATGAATGAGATCAAATATAACTAAACATGTGAATTAATCAGTATCTTAGTAACCAGAGAGAAAAGTTCAGTAGATAGGTAGATTATGATGAGAGAAGAAAGTCTGCGATATCTCTCACTCTTCGTTGTCAAGGACATTTTCCTTGTGAGGATTCTCGGCCTTTCTTATAGAAGGCATTTCCATGTGAGGATTACGAATCTCATTTGCGATCACAGTTTGTGTGTTACGGGAAGAGAGTTCTACACTCATGTTGCCCCGTTTCTTAAACCATGTATATACATGTGTACCATGTCTTTACTCTTCTGCGTATGTATACGTACACATATACACCCCGCTCAAGTACCCATTCATCGGCAAGCTCCGATGAGACAAGGAACTGCCGGATTTGGTTGTGGTCCGACCGCAGCGCCAAGGACTCAAAGCCGGGCGGACCCTTGCGTAAATTATAGTCAACGACGTTTAACAGTATACGACAAAAAACTGTAAATACCTATGTGTACTGTATGGGAAGGGAGGTTTTTCACTCGTGGGGGGCCCCATCTGTTAAACATTCTCTACTACAATACAACTTCTTCAATTCATGTATGTTTCCTGCGTTGACCATGTCCTCAGTCATTCTGTTCCATTCATCCATTCACATTCTCTCTCTCTCTCTCTCTCTCTCTCTCTCTCTCTCTCTCTCTTCTTT
>JAYMFT010395706.1:0-19318 GCA_038088735.1 Panulirus argus
GATGTGGTTCTCGAAGCGGTCATTATCCATATTCCTTTCATTGACCCAGCCGCATACCACCTTACAAATGTAATACCGTTTCCCTTTAATGAAGCAAAGGCATTGACGGGCACTATCATTCTTACTAGTGACCTGAACTTTGTCTTATATAATATTAATTCGCCGTTGATTTCATACCCCTCCTCGGATGATTTAGCATTGTGTCATTAACTGCTGTTTGACAACTTGATTTGCCCTCCCAACAATATAGTTTCTAATACTCTACAACCAGGTTCTTGTGTGCATGACTTACTGTTTGGAACTCACGAAAGTGTTCTTACTTTTTGTTCTTTTAAGGAAATGATTATCAATGATACTTGGATTGAGAGTATGGGCCATTTCCATGTTATTCTTCCCAAAGCCACAAAATGTTCTTATTCATTGCCCACCTCACCAACTCAAATATTCTTTGGTTCTAGGTCAGGTTAGGTTAGACTCAAAATGTACTCTTATCGGTACCAATTTCACATTGTTTGGCTCTCAGGATCATTACTTGGGACAGATTAATAGAACAATCCCGAGTATAGAACGTATCATCCTGAATATTAATTTCTGTCTCCTTGATGATGTAAAGATTCAACATCTCCCATCTGAGGTTATAGATGATTTAGATTTACCCATGGATGTATTTCAGTTATTTACTTGTCCATTGCACTGCATTCAATCAGTTGTTTGCATTCTTTTATCATTCACATATTTCATTTATTGGAATTCTATTTTACGTTCTTCATATTACCTATATGTATCATTTTTCGGGCTATATTTACGCTGTATGTCACTTCTTATTATTATGATTTTCTTGTAGTGTTCCACTTGCTCTCACGTATATTTTAGTGATGTGTAGGATAATTTTTTTACCATACCTATAACTTGCTGCTTTTGTACTCTCATATCTAGTACTATTCCACATACAGTCAGGTCTTAATTTGGCTAGCAGGAGCTAAGAGCCAGGTAGTGGCCGAGCAATGTAAGATACACACGCATACCATTAATTTTTCATTAGTAATTTATAATTATCTCACTAATAATATGTGTTAACACATGAGAAATCACTCAAGGGTACTATGTAGTCTTCTGATTCAGGTCGGTTTCACCAAGCACACCTACTTTGTTAAGGCAGACATAACATACCGATCGGTTTAGGGAAGTTGACATACCAGATCGGTTAGGTAAGCAGGCATAACAATCAGCCGCTCGCTGGAGAGCAACACTCACGACGAAGCCGGCAGAACCAGCCATATATATATCACGAGTGTCACTGCCTAGAGGGGGCCCAGAACCTGCTCGTTGTACCTAAGACTGTACATAGCTGCTTTCTAATAAAACTGTAAAGGCCACCGGACTTTCAATAAGAAGACCAAGTCCCATATAGAACATAAGCAGAGATCGAGACGAGCTTACATGTGTGTGTGTGTGTGTGTGTGTGTGTGTGAGAGAGAGAGAGCTTAGTGCACCATTCCTGGCACAGGTCGGGTGTGTGTGTGCTCGGGGTGCCATTCCTAGCACAGGTCGGCCCGTGTGTAGCTGTAGTGAATTTGACTCTTAGGCGGAAGTGGGTATTGTGTAAAGTGTGATAAACAACTCCATCCCCTCAAAAAGTAGGATAAATAAAAAATAAAAAGGAAATGAAGAATGTGATTTTTTTTTCTTAATGCTACACATCACACTGGGAGCCAATGCATCTGAAAAAATTCGGCGTTGGCAGTGATGCTTTTACACCACAGAACAAAAATGTTTTAGCAATGATCTGCCATCAAGTATATATTCTAAGGCGTCTAGGGGTCACAGTTATACCAATAAATTACAGTTTCGAATACAGTAAATATTAATGGTGACGTCTCCCACGACACTTGCATCTAAAGAAAACGGGGTTGGTTTTTCAATTATATCTACAACTTCAGCAACTCAATGTACTTTATCATTTACAGATTGCTTTAACCGTGTGACAGCTTTCAAATGATATGGACAAGACAGCATCACAAAGAATATGAATCTTAAAACCTACATACTCAGTTAACGCTAGTAATAATTCGATTCTGTACACATTTGGCACTAGCACTTCCTCAAATGAAATACAATAATTAGTACGTTATTTCTGTCGGTCATCTATCAACACGTTTCTTGCTTGGGTTTATTAACACAACTCGTCTATTCGTAAAAAGGAAGGTACATTGTATTAGTGTCTCCTTTAACTTTCATTTGATTTAAGAGAAAACGAGCAAGAATGTTTATTTACCCCTAACTCGCCTATAGGAAACACAACTTCTCTCATGCAGCTTGATCTACGTTTAACCCAATATTGCAGTTATATATTCAAAGTTTATCTTTCGACATCTTCTTAAAGATCATTTAGCAATTGATAATTGGAAAAAAAAAACAATAGCCAAACGCCGGTATGGACCAACCATGATATTTAACAAATCTAACCTGTGTCGCTTGCATATCTTTGGAACATCGCTTGGGGACGGAAATCAAAGACATGTTTGTCAATCAAACTTATCATTTATTATGATTAATTTTATAATTATTGTGATTTATTTTATAATCAATGTCAACATTAGTTATTTACTTGGCAATCTTATTCTTTATTTTGGATACTGCAGACACGGACGGAAGCCTACACCACGAACGGAGCTTAACTGAAATCAACAGAGGGTTGATAAGTGAGAGAAAGAAAAGAAAGATGGAGAACATTTTACGAATCTGGATGAAGTAGGAAAACCTATGTTTTAAAGGGGGTCAGAACACAGTTGTCAGCAAACACTAAAGGGGGTAAAGAACCAAAGCTTGGAGGTGTTAAAGAAAAAAAAATTACCAAAACGGCACACACTTGGATTGCCAACGGAAACACAGTAATCATCTGAGGCAGTAACTTGCCGAGTATCTAAGGGCGGGGGCACTCATACAGTTAGCTTTCAAGGGTAAAAACTTATATATATATATAGTTGTGGGAGTGTGATAGAGTGTAAGGAAGTAAATCTAGATTGATGTGGATAGCGAGAGATGGGTGATTATTGGTGCTTATGCACCTGGTCATGAGAAGAAAAGATCATAAGAGGCAAGTGTTTTGGGAGCAGCTGAGTGAGGGTGTCAGCATATTTGGTGCATGAAACCGGGTATTAGTGATAGGTGATTTAAATGCAAAGTTAAGTAATGTTCTAGTGGAGGGTATGACTGGCGCACATGGGGTATTCAGTGTTATGAATGGAAATGGTGAAAAGCTTGTGGATTTGTGTGTTGATAAAAGACTGATGATTAGGAATATATGGTTTAGAAAGAGAGATATTCACAAGTATGTAAGCTATTCAGGGAAGCAGTGCAGGCATGTGCAAGAGAAGCATGTGACATGCGAAAGGTGGAATGCGGGCAGATTAGGAAGGGTAATGAGTGGTGGGAAGGAATGTAAATGTAAATGATTGGTGGATGTATTCATGAAAGCAGCAAAAGGTCAAGGGGAAGGTGCAGGGGTTGAAAAAAAGGGCAAATGAGAATAGGGGTGACTGAGTATCAGGAAACTTTAGGGAGAATACGATGTTTTGAATACGATGTTTTGAAAGGAGGGTAATAAAGAGCGAAAGACAAGAGAATAAATAGGAACATCGGTGAAGGGCAAAAGGAAAAGTGATAGCAGGTAGTGATGGAGTGAGGAAATGGAGTATTTTGAATGATTGTTAAATGTGCTTGATGACAGAGAGGCAGATGTTGGGTGTTTGGGTCGGGGTGGTATGCGAAGTGAGAGTCATGGAAAGTGGTTTAGTGAAGAAAGAAGAGGTGGTGAAAACCAGGCGTATGATGAAATGTGGCAAGGCGGCTGGAGTGTATGGTATTGCGGATGAATCTATTAAGAAAAGAGGTGACTGTGCTGTTGACTGGTTGGTAAGGATCTTTAATGTATGTACTAATCGTGGTGAGATATCTGAGGACTGGCGGAATACATATATAGTGTCATTGTACAAAGGAAAGGGGGATAAAGATGAGTGTTCAAACTACAGAGGTATAAGTTTGTTGCGTAAACCTGTTAAATTGTATGGGAGGGTATTGAATGAGAAGGTGAAGGCAAGTACAGAGCATCAGACTGGGGAAGAGCAGTGTGGTTTCAGATGTGGTAAAGGATGTGTGGATCAGGTGTTTAGTTTGAAGAATGTATGAGAAATATTTATAAAAACATAGATTTGTGTGTAGCATTTATGGATTTGGAGAAGACGTATATATGATAGGGTTGACAGAGATACTTTGTGGAAGGTCTTACGAATATACGGTGTGGGAGGTAAGCTGCAAGCAGTGAGAAGTTTTCACCATGGGTGTAAGGCATGTGAACGAGTAGGAAGGGAGGAGCGTGAGTGTGTGTGTGTGTGTATCTGTTTGTCAGGAGCCTACCCAAAACTCTAGTTTTCACACCAGATTCTATACAATATTACACAAGAAATTAAAGTCAAAATGTATGAAAACACAGCACCCAGACGCTCAACACATTCACAATAGAGAGGTCCGAAACTTTCATAACAAAAATATCTGAAAAACAGTAAAATATATATCCTAGCCCACACACATTCCCTTCGAAGCATTAACAGGAAATTATGGTTAAAAATTTCAAACCTCAGACTATACAACTGAAAAAGTCGCATGAATATGACAAAAACTTTTGAAAACGTTCCAGGAATAAGTACGAACCATGAGACAAAATGTACGAGGATATTTTTTACGTACACCGTACGTGACCGGAGTTGCCACTCCTTGCCATTACCACGCTGTCGGAATGTGATAGGCTGCGTCGTTGTTTCACGCCCCAGGAACGAGTTACGTGAGTCAAGTCCTTTAAAGTAAAACTTATGATACTTAGCTCTTCATGGAACGCCAGGCCAACGCTACTTTTAGTCAACATATCACACTGGTGACCACTTAAAGGAGAATAAGCCAAGCCTAGTATTTGGTTGTAAATATAAGGATATCACAATTTTCAACTACTTGCTTAGACATGGATCTAACAACCGTCACGGGAAGCAATGTAAGAAAAGCTAAGATAATCTATTCAGAAGCTTAAGGCACTCTAACAAGAAACTAATTCAATACTGTATTACGGAGAACGTAAAACATTTCATGTTTGTGGATAAAAAAAAATATTCTAATCTACGCTTGGGAATAAACTATATGAACCTGAGGAACCAATGGCTACTTCACTATGGAAGCTGAACCTATCCTTCCCCTTCCTTTACTTCAAAAAAAAAAAAAATGCTAAAAGACTACCAGTATTTGATCCTTTTCCATTCCTGTATATGCTAGGCCAAGATTTCCAGAAGAGTTCTAAAAAAAGGTCATACGTGGCATATCTGGAGGGTTTTAAAAGCTGGGAACATGGTTTTCCTTATACATTTTAATCTCTCAGACTTGAGAATACGTTATCAAGCTGGATTTAGTCTGGTTACGATTGAATATGGCGTTATAAGATGGCCGCCGCTATCATAAACTAGGTCTGACTCACTTCAACTTTTAAGTCATAGTTGATTCTCATGGCTACATAACGTACTTTTAAGTGTAGGGAGTTCAACTGCAACACCGTCACAGATGTATGCGGCTGTCATAACGTAGTTCAAGACGGTGGTCGTACTCTAAATCATATTAATTTCTGTCGTGAGCAAGGAAAGCTGAATTTAACTCAGACAAACTCTAATGAGCGCAAGAAATCGCTGTAGCGACGTCGGTGAGAGAAGCAGCCAATCTTTAATTACAAAAAAAAAAAAAAGACCATTTCTGAAGCATGATCACCCCAATATGGCCTCTAACTTAAAATTGAAAAGAGCCGCAAGAAAATTATAACGTATTGTAACAGTTGTGACGCCTATTCGTGGAAAATGTGGATGTGACCGTCAAAATCTATCTTCTGTGTGTGTGTCATCGAAACCGAGCCATGACATTTATGGCGTTAGCTGGAACGCCATTTCAATGCACAACCAGTCAAAACTTGGTAATATCCTTTTTCCTTTTCGAGTGTCGAGCAAAATACAAGACCAAGCACGTGTCCACCTTTTATAAACCCAGTTTTACCAGCTGCGCTACAACCCAGCGTTAAGAAGAAGAAATAACACTTAGTCCAGTCGTTGACTCTTCTCTTGTCTTTATCCAGCCACCTTACACACGGCCGAGGCTGTAAACAATGCGGGGCGCCCCTAGTGGCCATATGCGGCACTAACTTTAGATTTTAATTTGCATGGAGGAAGCAGGACCAAAAAACGTTAACATATTCAGATTTTGTCACGAACAACCATAAAGTCTTGTTAAACGACGTTTGACGAAAGAGTTTCTGGGATGCTGTGGGCGGAGCGTGAAAATTAAAACTACCGCTCCCTATACAAACTGCAATCCCTCTTGACTGAGATGTATGGCACAGCTCACGAAAGTTGCAAGGTTATTTTTGCTATTATTATTATCATTATTATTATTTTCCCATTATTATCATTCCCATTATCATTATTGTTATCATTAATTATTTTATTATTATTACTATTATTATTATTATTATCATTATTATTATCACATTATTATCATTATCATTATAGTTGTATTAAGACGTTGAGATTATCTTGATGGATTGATACATCCTCCTTGGTGGTTTGCTGTTCAGGATGCCTGAACACACACGATATATCACTGCTTATAAACTTCGAGTCCATTCACGTACACAGAATCAAGTTACCCTCCAAATCCGAGGGTAATGCAATCAAACACGAGGAAGCTTAATTCTCACTGCTTTCTGAGTACACTCAGCACGATGACGAAAGAGGGAGGTGCCGGCACATCTGGGGGCTAGATATGACCCCCTCGTCTACACACAGCTCACTCCTGCCTCAAATTGGCCGAGGAGTGGGAGAGTGGCGAGTGTCGCTTCACGGCCCTCAAGGGTATACGGCTGATAGAGGCTACACAAAGTGCCCGCCTGTTTGCCTCTCTCTCTCTCTCTCTCCTGCCTGGAACAGCCCGCAGGGGACACTTCTTGTGGAAGCGGCAAGTGGTCGTCGACCCCCCCGCCCATCTTACCAGTGCTCTCCAGCGCCCGACGCGGTACAAAAGAGGAACGGACGCCTCAAGTGTCCGCGGCTTTGATACTCTATGGGCCCCGCTGGGGCACCCGTGGAGAGGTGTGCAAGTGGCCGACTTCTCCTCACCGTCCTCAAGAGCACCGCTTGTCGAGGTGTAGAGTGGATGGACAACAGAAGTGAGGGGGGGGGGACGAGACCATAAATACACAGAGGACCTTATGGTACAAAGGCTCTTAAATTACCATGACGAAACCTGTTAAAATCTTTTCACTACTCGGTCACATAAGGATTAATTACATTCATATCAAAAATTTTCTTTTAATTAGTTCACAAAGTTCTGTCACTCACCTCACCTAACCACACACAAAAGTAAAAAGTCCATTATATCCAACACAGCTCAGCTTGGGTAGAGTTAGTCATATTTCTATTTCAGCTCTGTCTAGGTCTAGTTTTCTTGGGGACTCTGATAACAACAAAGCGCTATTCTCAGCAGCGTCACGCGAATGTACTCATAAATGGGGACTTGGGGACTTATCTCGGGGAACTGTGTGTGTGTCGCCTGCGGTCGACCGTCGATAGGACGGAGAACATAAGAAGCTGTGTGGGAGGGAGGGAGGAACGCAATAAGCAAACCGCTGACAGCGGCAAAACCATCACCAGAAAGGGACGCGCCGCACGGCTAGGCTGCAAATCTTAATAAACATTCGGCCGGGATGTACAGTCAGTTTAATCCCCAGCGATATTCCCTAGAATACTAAAAGGTGATCGTGGGATCCTTACACGCCAGGGAACACAGCTCCTTTTAACATGGCTGTATTAAACAGAAGATAGTAATGATGCCGATGATAATAATGGTTATGGCTGGCCAAATCATTCTTTTTTTAAAATTACCATCAACCAAGGAACGCGGTCCATATGAGGGCAGCAACTCTTGATTCATGAATACAGTTTTACTAACACGAAATAAAAACCGTCGCACATCTTAACCAGAAGCCAACAGCTCGGATCGTAAGTCATACGAGAGTCAATACAACACGGTGTGTCAGCCCAGAGCCCATATATTTGTCAAGGTAAGAGGGAATAAATCCCTCGCCTCTCATGCTCCATTAAAAGACGCCTTCAACGGATCCACATCAGAAGTTCTTCTTTAATGGCGTCTGAAGACAGTCTGGTGATTTAATGAGTACAACCTCACACATGTAATTCCTCCGCTTTCCTTTCATTTTCTCCTCATATTCTATAGCTTTCCTCACGATTCTTCCTCCTTCTGGTTCTCATATTTTTGTCTTTACCTTTTCCTTCCGCATAATTTTCATGTCTCACTTTTCCTCTCGTTTCATATATATTCTTTCTCTTCTTTTCGTCGTCTGTCGCTGGTGTCTCCTACGGCAGCAGCAGGTTCATCTCTCTCGCCCTTGCCGTGGACGGGTCACCCAGCTGGCCTGGCTGGCTTGGAGCTCTACCACAAACCAACCCAGCCCAGCCCACCCGCCCACTCACCTGTGGCCAAACACTCGTGCATCTCTCTCTCTCTTCAGCTTTAAGCCTCAGCCCAAAATGAAAACATTCATTTTTTTTTTCCCGGCTACGAAGATTAAACAGAGCATTCGGCATCAACAGAAGCAACTAATTTTACGGCGGAAAGCACCCGCGCTGCCAAAGGCGCAGGAGGGAGCGAGGGAGGGAGGGAGGGAGGGAGGGAGAGAGAGAGAGAGAGAGAGAGAGAGAGTCGGTTCTGCAATTTGTGAAGGGCGTCAGTGGGATCCACCGAAACGGTCGAGCGCAATTACTGGGAAAAAAACATACATAGACTCTACATACACATGCAGGAACAGCCTGCTAGCTGTGTATCATGAATTCATTTATTTTTTTAGGTGGAAGTGCTTCGTGATATTCCGTTTCGCCGAGTCCGCAGCCTAATTATCCTCTTGTTTTTCCTGGGAATTAAATATTTCGTTTCTTCAGTTACCGAGATGCCCTCCGGGTCTTGCGTTCTCCAGTACCTTACTGATATGTGTGGTTCGGGTGGTGTGGTGTATGGTCGTCCCTACTGTGCTGTATGGTGTGGTTGATCTATGGTTGATTTATTTTGGCTTATAGTTGTCTAGGTTGAATTGCTGGACTATATGGTTGTTTAACTGGGCTCTATGGTTGCCTAGCTGGGCTATACTGTTGTTTGGCTAGGCTATATAGTTGTTTAGCTGAGTTATGTGGTTGTCTAGCTGGGCAATATGGTTATCATGTGGTCTATGTTGCTGTTCTATGTGGCTGAAGTACTGGATCTGTATCACAGCCAGCGAGTGCATGATGCACGTATACATGACGGTACATGACTAGCAAGATAAGCCCCATACGTGAGGATGCTGCAAGCAACATGGATGTAGGTTAATAACCACACCAAATACTCCTCCAGTCTCTCAACTATGAACATTCTTAGGGAAAAAAATAAAATGAAAGATTGATTACGTAGAATGCGAAATACGGTAATTAAGTAAGCTGCTGGACCGATACCTTCTTTTTTCTTTCTAGTGGATTATATTCCTTAAGCCGCAGAAGCCTTTTCTCTCTCTCCTTCTGTTCCTTTCTTACCACAAGAATACATCAGCCTTAATGGACTAGAGACGGGAGTTTCTTGGCCTCAGGGGAAACCCCAAGCAAACTGCTCGTATATTCACCTCACGGAATTTCTCTTCACTTCCTAAAGTTTTGGAGGGCTGTGAGCGAACGCTGGGTAGCCTCCTCCATCAGTTTACAACAGTGGGGGATCATCGCTACGGGAAGTCATCAGTGTGCCAATGTTCCTCAGAACGATCACATACGGTCAGTTGTTCCCCACCTGCGGGCTGGTGCCCGCTTTGTGTATTCTGTACATTTATGTGCTATATGTATGTACTCCTGTCCATATGTATTGATGTATTGAATGCACAATAAACCTTTACAAACATACGGTCAGTTGTCTGCACCTGACCTTGTGGTATCCAAACCTTCGTCGTCTACAGCAATGCAGAACCTGCCTGGACTCATGGAAGATTGACAACCGTAGTGCCTTTAGGCTGACGGTGGAGCACCTGGGTTCCCAACGAAGCACCGTGGTGACCAGAATGCCAGGATCTCTTTAACGTCTTTTCCATTTCTCCAAAGTCTTGATCATCGCGCTCCCGAGAACCCTCCGACAAGCCGACTCTCAAACCCTTCAACTCCAGACAACCCGTCCACCTCCCCAAGTCAAGAAAGAAATTCGTCTCTACCTCCAGCCACCGAAGTTGCACAGAGCTTTGGGGGGGAGAGACTCAAGAGCCATGCAAATGTGGGCAAATGTGGACTGACTCTTTAAGACTCGGTCTGTTTAATGTTTTTTTGAGACTCCGTCTGCCGTCATGTCGCTTACAAACTCTTTTATCCTACTTCAGCTCATGATTTAATAACTCAAAACGCTCCACGCTTATAAGGCACTTGTCCCTCATCTCTTTTGTTGACCTCTTATCTTACTGAGGTGTTTACACCTACTACAGATACGGAAGGCTTTCGGATTGAGTTTGCCCTCGTAGGCCAGCTTCCACACAAGCTCATTTTTTTTGGGGGGGGCTTCCCTCCCTTCGTGCATCTCTGTGGCACGTTCTGTCAGGGTTACTCTCTTCCGTTCTTCTTCACATGACAGAACCATTAACCCATTTTGGGATGCGGCTGGACAAGAATGTCTTCCTCACGTTTTTTTGGGGAAAAAATAACGCAAATCTTATTCACCCTCAGCAATCGTAATAAAGAATGTTAAGTTACATTTCTTGAATTGCTACTGTATTCCTTTTGTAATTCGCCAGATAAACATTAAAAGAAAGTAAGTACCAGCTCCCTCCCCATTACAAAAGATAAATTATAAGTTTAGCTACGCATCGAAAGTAGCTGTGGATGCAGAGAACTTTTGTTCTGCAAGGCTTGTGCTGTCTTTGAAGATTACCCTTAAGAGTAGGCGAATGCGGTCTAGAGCGTTATAAAATACGATACGATACCAACTAATGCGACACTGGTGAGGGTTATTTTAGGGAAAACGTCTGGATGATTAATGTAAAAGTAGTAATCAAAAGACCCTTTGATGATGCATCGGAAGCTCCCCTTGTAGCCATGATGTAGTATGTAGTATTCATGTAGTATGTTGCTTTGGATCGCATGGGATGACTGCATTAGGGTAGACTGTGCGATGGCGCCTACGGCCGCTCGTTCTGTCGTCTGTTGACAATCACTGGCAGATACCGTCATGCTCCCTTACTAATGTTTAGTATATATCGAATGGAATATCATGAAATAAGATAAATCTAGTCTGCTAGGAAGATTAAATCATGTTTCTCATGGGATGTGTTGTTGATTTATACGTGTGTTTCACCAACTGTACTTTTACATTAAGTAACATCATGTTTTACCTTAATACTCACAACTCGCATCGTAGATTTAACCTAATGATCTATATGAAGCTTTACAACTTCACAAACAACAGATCAAAATCAAATCGATTGCTAGTTTCGATGCGTAGCCAAATAATAAAGTAGAAAGAAAATAATTTTACGTGTAAGTTACAAATTACCAACAAAGTATAAGAATACTTTTAACATATGATGGATTTTGTACTCTGAAAAGTATTTAATTACAATTTAGTGAATATACTAACTGTGTCCCCTTGGGCAATATCTATAATTAGGCAATTCCCCAATGCAGCAGAAACCTTGTAATTTTGAGAAAATAGTCAACCCCAAATAGCATGCCGAAAATTAAATTAGTTACCCATATACTATGGTTAATTAAAGTCCTCCTAGATTACAATTTTCCGTCTTTCGGTCTAACAAAAGAACGTGCAAGAATTCTTGCTTAATCTGAATTTACAAACACGAATCCTGGTGAAGATAAGAATTGCCTCTAAACATTGGACATAAGCCAAGACTTCTGAGCTAGGTAATTAACCCGCTTACGAATGGACGTGATCTAGTTAACAGATTATGACGAAAGTGGTACCAATGGATGCTTTACACTCCCTACAGTTTGATATGCAGTGTGGTAGCTTAGATGCAGTAACTCACTCTCAATCAATATTAACATTCTTCACAAGTACGATTCTATAAGAGTAGAACACAGATCAGAAAGCTAGTAGAACATGCGCTTCAGCTGATGGATAATTCATTCTGAGCGATAATCTACCAATGATTTTGAAGACTTAAGCTTTACAACTCACCGGGTGTCTTCTGTGAAAGTGAAATGAATTTGATGAGGACTGACGATGATGAACTGGCTTCTCGTACACGCTTGTAAATACTGCGTTCGACTACTCATCCAAAATTTCCCTCTACTTACAAAAGCGTGAAAGTGACATGGGTCTTAATGTCTGTCACTACACAGTATTTCTCACAAAAATATTTGCAGTTATATGATTGCAATTTTAGAGTTTAATAACTTCCGACACGATGGTTGTGGATGTTGGATGGGTTCACTCACCTCTTTACACTTTATCGATACTCATGAGAATTAATAAAGATAAATTCAGTCCATCTTAAGAGTTTAGGGCCTTCATTAGCTGATGAACTAACGCTTAACACAGATCCAGAATCCCTTAAGAGATCAAGTTCGTTGTTCACGTGGTAATCGAGGTTTTGGTTGATGTTACGGTGACAACATTCAGGCTTCCAAGCCACCATGTTGCTCTACGGCTCGTTATATCAGGGTTCCGTAAAAGAATTTAAATATACACAAACGAAGAGACGAATAATTCAGTCTTTACACAGATGAGTTTGAGTTACCGCCATAGTCTTTGCGGATCATAATGTACCAAATGTAACTAATAGTTACTGAGAGTAAAACTAGATTAACGTTTTTTTTTATGAGTGGCGTAAAGTTTATGCCATTAAGTCCTTTTAACGTTAGGAAAAAATTTAGCCAACGTTGGATATTTTTTCTTTCAGCTCGAGTCAAGTCCTAAGTTATATTTTTTATAAGGAACAGAACTCAGGCAAAACCCAAACTAGGGTTATGGGTCTCATGTCATCCATTCCTTTCTTATGAGTGATTCAGAATTTTCTTGTCGTGCCCAGGGTCGTGTTAGACGGACGACCACGACGGCGGACGAAACGACCTAGAGACGTCTACCAAACGACTCAAGCAACAGTTATAGACGCGTATTTAACGACTGAAACATTTTGGTGCATATTCAATTGCCTTAATTCGACCAAACGATGAATTACAGCCGTTTAAGTTTAACCCCTCTGAGTACGACCCTCGGGTATGAAGATATTACCTTTGATCAAGAGGGTCGTTCTCAAGAAGTTAACCAGTCGATTGAATAAGACAAAAGCGTAAGTGATGTGGCAGTAAAGAAAGCCAATAACTTTGCTCTCTGTCTTACGTGATGTGGTAAACAGATACACAAAATCGGGACAAAGGATATATAAAGCAAACAGATATGCGCTCTGAATATACAATTGTTTCTCGCGGGGACCTTAACGTGTCCCATGCAGCAGATGGGGCGCTAGGGAGCGCGCCTTCGGCCGCGGCGAGTGGCAGTGTGCCAGATAATGTATACTACGACAAGGTTGAGTAATAGCATACTGCCCTGGAGTCATTTACCTTCCCCTTGCCAGTGTCCAGTCGCCTAGTGCGCGACCTTTACTTAGAGACAAGTAAGGAAATTATAGGGAAAACTTGTTGAAATATTAAAGAAAATTGTTCGTATTAGAGAAAATTAGTTGGTAAATAAGGAAATACTAGGGAATTTTTTGTTAAGTATCAGGGATTTTTTTTCAAATATTAGGGAAAATTGAATGGAATGTTTTCCCCCTATTCAGTACAATGGATAATTGGTTGGATTCTCCTCATCTTTCATATTTGACTTAAGGTTATTTACTAGACTGAATATTCGCACTAGAAAATGTCATTTGTGATTTAAGTTCATATATTTCTGTTTACGGAGACTTTCCATCCTCTGAGCCACCAGCGTTAACTTCGCCTACCTCATGTGGGTTGAGGGTACAAGGCAGCAAATGTTTTCTGAGAGAGGACGAAGCTTGTGGTGCAAAATTACCTGAGCAGCAGGGGTCGATAACCACCCGTTAAATTTTTCGACTGAATCGCTTATATCCGTTGATCTATAATCACTTATATCCTGCAGGTGTCATCAGCTCCCGTTGACCTTGTTGGTCCGGAGGCAATCCATTACCTCACCGTCTTGAAAGATCTTTTTAGTTAGGAATAAAACAGATAAAAAGTTGAAATGTTTCCTTTAACGTGAACATTTTTCGTGCTTAAAGACCGAATAACATCTGTAGTAGACCTCCTCGGCTAGTTTGCTCGACCTCTCTTGAGAACTTGGTATGACCCTTGGTTATGACTGACTAGTCATTTTGACCTGACCCTTCATCAAAGGAATGGTCATGAAATACCCACGGTTCGTATAGTTGTATTTAAGGGTTTCAAATGATCCCATTCAACTGCCAGTCACCCGGAAAAATTCTAATCTCGCTTCTCTGTATGATTGTTTGCTCCCCTGTATCGAGAGATGGGGATGTAGTATACATGTCCAGTCCCTCCATGGGTGAAGGTGATAGATATACAGCATAGACTATGTATACCAAGTTTCCTTTAGCATAGAGAAATAGATAATGTCCTGTAGTTATTTTTTTTTTAATTAATAGCTAATTTTCTGTAATTCAAAATTCGTGATACATCAGATTAAATACTTGATAGTGTTAAATATGATACCTGGACAAGGTCATCTTTGATGGGACATTTTCTTTTGTTGCACAGAGAGAGAGAGAGAGAGAGAGAGAGAGAGAGAGAGAGAGAGAGAGAGAGAGAGAGAGATCCCACACAAGTCAATCCACAGCGAGTAGCTGAAGAAATGTGCCGAAGAGAGAGGGACGCAGATTGATGTAAAGAGGAAAATGCCTCAGAGACAGTGAAGGAGCGAGTCACAGAGAAAGTGCAGGAGAGTGCCACAGAGATAGTAAAGGAGGGTGCCACAGACACGGTGAAGGAGCGTGGCACAGGCACAGAGCCAGAGTACAGAGCTGAAAGGAGCAATTTGGGAAGTTTGTGAACTTAATATATATGATCCTTCTCTACTGTGCTTAACTTTGATATTACTTGTCCAGTGTCTTGTGTCCTTCAGATATTGATCTCCTATTTGGTATCCGACTCTTCCGAATGTTAAAGTAACCTTAAAACAAAAATGGGTATCATGGCATTATTGATATCTTTTGGAAGAATGCATTTGGAAAATGTTACTCCCTTGTTTTCTTATGCATTTGGAAAATGGTACAACTCTGTTTTCTTATTGTTCAGAGTCTGTTTTTTCAAGTCTTCAATTCCAGCAGCTCATCTCAGTCTGTGTTCCTCAATCGTAGAGGACAGACAGACAGACAGACAGACACACAGCGGACCGAGGCAGTGACCTCGGTACTGTTGAGGTCCTTCGTCCCTTCTTGAGGTTGAGACTGCGTTTTGGGAAACCACGTCCTGCAGAGTGAGGGAGCGACCCTGCGTGTGTGTGCGCGCGTGTATTCCACGACGAGGGAGGGAGGGGGGGAAAAGATAGGAATGGTGTGTCCTAGATACTGGTCTTTATATGAGTATAATACAGACTTAACAAGCATATTTCTTACAAAGTAATATTTACAAAACTTACACACACACACACCGTGTCGGGACAAAATCTTGAGAGCATAGACCTAACTGGACGCTATAACTTGACGACTCTCACTCATGTAAATGTGGGGGACGGGCGGTCTAGGCTGGGCTGGTTTGGGCCGGCCGCCGCCGCCGCCACCACCTCGTCTCTATAACACTTGCCCCCCCCACAGCTGCGGTTAATATGACTCCTCTCTTCGCTGGTCTAAAGCATTGTGTGACGAGGCCAGCCGTGAGAGACCCGGCCCGAATCCTCGCGTTAAGGCTAAAATCTCTTTTCTCTTTTCTTTTTTTCTTTTTTAAGGTGATGTGTATAGAAAAATGAAACTCGTGAGAACTCAGTGTTGGTCTGGTACTGCTGTCCTCGCCACATGGCTTGGCTAACACTGGAGGAGGAGGAGGAGGAGGAGGAGGAGGAGGAGGGAGGAGGAGGAGGAGGAGGAGGAGGGGAGGGGAGGAAGGAGACCTCCAGCCTCGCCGGGTAGCGGAGGGTCGGCTTGGCTTGAGGGAGGGAGGGAGGGAGGGAGGGATGAGGACATCCTCCTCTTTTTTGCATCCCGGCGACTGGTGGCTGTCGTTCAGGGCCAGTCACATAGTCGCCTGGGGGCCTCCTCCGTCTTAGCCCCTAGGGCTACATCAGGGCCGCAGGTTAAGGTGAGGGCTACAGAAGGCCTCCTCGATGGATTGTGAGAATCGCCAAACTTTGTAGACGTCGGGTGTCCTCGGGAAAGGGAAACACGTCCAGTCGCTTGGGTTCTCCAATGGCCACCCGTTGATGGGCCGGGGGTTTATTTATACTCGGCCCAACAACCGGACGCCTCGTACCATCCAAGCGACGCAGGTGCCCCATTCGCCAACGCACCCGCAATGTATTCTAAGTAGCTGTTCTAGTAACGAGACAGCTGTGAAGATGATTCCATGGCTAGAAGAAATACTTGTACAAAACAGGCTGTATAAAATGGGACCGCACTACCGAGAATGCTTGATACAATGTATATATGATGCCTCTAACAATGTTTAAAGCTATGATAACCTCCCATGACATTTTCCATTAGCCTAATAGAACGCCCTAGTTTCATTAGCATTATATAAACTCAGATAATGATAAACTGGATTTGGCCAAAATGGATTGGGTTGGGCGAGGCAGCAGAGAGAGAGCGCTAGTTTACATCGAATCTGATTTGCAAAAAGGTAAACAATTGTTTTGACGTGCGCGATGAAGGAATGCGTTTGTGTGTCTGTGTGTGTTTGTGTGCTCTTGTGTGTGTGAGTCTGTTTACATCAGGCAATGTGGCAGGCAGCACAAAGGCTTTTTCTCACCATCTACAGCGCGCTAGACCAACCTACGGTACTCCAGTCTATACCCGTCAATGTCAATCCTCAAACCTTCACTCAGTGCTCCCCTTATCCCTGTCTGGGGGAAGGACCATTCTATCTAAGACTCTCGTCACTTTCCCTCGTCTCCAAGTCGGCCGGTCCTTGTGGTGAGTCTGGGTCTTTTGTGGCACATATTCTCGTATGTTCGTTCAGTCCTCTGCTGTTATGGTCCCTCGCTTCGGTCTCAAACGTCCCCCTTCGTGTCATGAATCACGGCAACAGCTTTACTCCCAAGGCCAGTCTGGTGCTCGACACTTTTCCCAGATGAAGACGTCGATTTGGATGCAGTCCATTTCTGCTGGTTACAAGTCTCTGCGCTTTGCTCTTGATCTTGTGGCATCACCACCCGCCTGGTGGCCCGACCTCCCTGGGTGATTTTGGAGTCGACAAAGAATTCTCCTCTGACGCCCACCCATGATCTTGGAGGCACCCGTCCCTCTGGACTCCTCAGCCTACTGGTGATTACATGGAGTCCTGAGGGTCTCTTGCTGTGTCTCTCTCAGTTTTACTGGTCTGCAAAGTGTCTCTCTTTGGGTCTTCATGGTCCGCTGATGGTTTCCCAAAGTCTTACAGGCCTACCACAGCACGTCCACCAGCAGCCGCGCCCCACTCCCTATCGTTAAAGCCAAGGAAGCACACACACGCCTACGACAATTAGCTCTGGTCCCCTGGGAGTCGATGTGACAGTACATTACACAAGGTGTAATATAATGCATAAGTACGTTCTCTTACGAGAGGAAGCTGGGCATCACAACACTTCACACGCGGGCGACGGTAAGAACCTCTTCGTCAGAATGCAAGCGGCGTGACCGCAAGATAAGGGGAGGGTGAGTTTCTTTTAGTGGCTAAATCTTGCTCCTCGTTTCAACTCTTGCTTCAGTCGGGTCCTGGTCCTGGAAGCAGCGTATTTGCACGTTTAGTAGAGCCTCTTTCGTTTTCAGTGTATTGCTAATGGGAAGCCTGGTGCCCCCTCACAGAGGGACGACTTAATGGGACGATATATACGATTGACCGAAGGAGGCGACTCACCGGTCACCCGGTGAGCTTCGGACGACCAGGTTCTCTCCCTGGGGGAGGGGAGGGGGGGGGGCTGTGTGCGCCAATACCCACTGAGCGCGCTCGAGTCTGCCTGTCTGTCTGTCTGGTGTCTGTCTCTTGGAAGTCATTAGCAGTCGTGAGGTGGTGGCGTTGGTTGTGGTAGTGGTGAGGGGGAGGAAAGGAGGAACTGCTAAAGCGTTCGCTAGTTATACAGGAGTCCTGGTCTTCATACGGGGGTCCTGGTCGTCATCAGGAGCTCTGGTCTTCATGCAGGGGTCCCTTTCGTCATGCAACAGTCCTGGTCGTTATACAGTAGTCTCTGTCGTCAGCCTCACAAGAGCATAATGAATGTCCCCTCCTCTATCCTGGCGTTACATCCCTCAAATGGTTGACCATCAACTTCTGAAGTTACAGGCTTAAGTTCAATAATTTCTTTTTTTTTGCTCAACTTCAGACCTATCTTTTTTCTTTTTTTAAAAAAGAGATAGAATGTTTATAGCCTGAAACAGTACAAATAACAAATGATCACCAATAAAGCCATATCAAGACTGATGACATATAAACACCCTATTTTGAATGGAACAAAAAACTTTTGACTACATCTAATGAAGTCCTGTTGACGTGAGGGGAAGGGAGGGGGAAAGTTTATCTGAAGGTGCTGTATAAACGAAGCTGTGTGTCAGGTCCTGTCGATGATGTTGAGGGTTTTCTGGTCACCCTTAAGGGCTTCTTCTAGGTCCCCTGGGGTTTCTCTCTCTCGGGCCAAATGTCACAAAACCATTTCTTTTTCTTTTTCTCTATATATCTCTCACACACACACCTGATATTTTTTCATTTTTATTTTCCTTAACAAAACTACGTTAACAAGGCAGGCTCTTCCTCCCGGCTACATTATGAGGAGGGGTCGGTCGGTCATTTAGGGTAGTGGGGGATAACAATTACAGGTGTCTGTGTGGCACTGGCCAAACGTTGAGCCAGAGTGAAAGGTGAAACACTGTCCGACTCACTCGCGTCCTTCCGTGATCGTCCCCAAATAACACAAAATCACTGTGTTTAGACGATGGCTTTGCCTGAGAAAGATTTTTTTTATTCTATTCGTGTATATATATATATATATATATATATATATATATATATATATATATATATATATATATATATATATATAT
>JAYMFT010395716.1:0-19318 GCA_038088735.1 Panulirus argus
GCGTGTAGTATTAAACGGCGAAGCCTCAGACTGGCTAGACGTAACGAGTGGTGTGCCACAGGGGTCGGTCCTAGGCCTCATTTTTTTCATAATATATATCAGTGACTTAGAACTTGGTCTCATATCTAAGATCTCCAAATCTGCTGACGATACTAAACTGAAGTGGAGCTGTAAACGGTGGGACTGCGAAATGATTCAAAGAGATCTTAACTTACTAGCAGATTGGTCAGACAAATGGCAAATGAAGTTTAATGTAGACAAGTGTAAAGTTATCCCTGGGGATAGGGTAGAAAGAATACTTCCCACGTATTCCCTGCGTGTCGTAAAATGCGACTAAAAGGGAAGGGAGCGGGGGGCTGGAAATCCTCCCCTCCAGTTTCTGCTTTTCCAGAAGAGGAATAGAGAAGGGGCCAAGCGAGGATTTTCCCTCTAAGGTTCAGTCCTCTGTTCTTAACGCTACCTCGCTAATGCGGGAAAAGGTGAATATGTATATATAAAAAAAAATGTAAAGTTATACACTTTGGAGACAAGAATATACTTTACGACTACAAACTATTCGGAAACTCTTTAACTAAAGTAAATGAAGAAAATGACCTTGGTGTTGTCATTAGCAACAACCTGAAGGACACTAAACAGTGTCAAGCAACAAGTAAAAAAGGAAGCCAAACGTTAGGTTTCATAACCAGGAACATAGATTACAAGACACCAGAAACAATTCTCACATCTTATAATTCTCTCGAAAGACCACACCTTGAATATGCAGTCCAGTTTTGGTCCCCAAACTATAAAAAAGACCAGAAAAATTAGAGCAAATACAAAGACGCGCGACAAAATTGACCCCATCCCTTAGAAATCTGCTATACGAAGAGGGGCTAAAAAGTTTGGATCTTTTCTCCCTTAAAAAACGTAGACTTCGCGGCGACTTAATCAAAGTGTTCAAAATTCTGTACACGTTAAAAACCGTAAATCACGAACATCTTTTCGAAATACAAGAAAATACGGTTACCAGAACAAATGAAATAAAACACAAAGCTAAAGGATGTAGTACGGACGTGGGGAAACTCTTCTTTTCTTATAGGTGTTTTGAGCACTTAAATAAGGTACCGTTAGATGCAGTGAATGCTAAGACTATAAATGCCTTCATAAGTCGTTTAGAAAAATACTTTATAAATTCAGGTATACTCTGAGAAAAACGCCAGAAATAAGCTGTATAAACGACAGTGGTAACGGGGACAGTAGAAGGCTAATGTGCGCCAGCGGGGAGTCGGTGATAGCTTAAAGAAAATGCTGAGCGGAATTCATTTTCTTGTCAAATCAAACTTTTTTTTTAACAGTCAACCCAGTCGTGGACCAATGAGGCCTCCTGTTGTCTGTCTTTCTCAAGTAAACTCATGTAAAGCTAACCTAACCTAACGTAACCCAACCAACCCAACCCAATCTAACCTAACCTAACCAAACCTAACCTAACCTAATCCAACCTAGCCTAACCCCATTCAACGTAACCCAAACTAACCTAACCTAACCTAATCTAACCAAACTTAACCTAAACTAATCCAACCAAACCTAACCTAACCTAACCAATATCAACTTACCCAACCTAACCTAACCTAGCTTAACCCAGCTTCACCAAAGCTAACCGAACGTAACCCTACCTACCCTAACCTAACCCAACTTAACGTAAACAAACCTTCCAAACCTAACCTAACCTGAACCAACGTAAGCTAACTTAACCTAACCTAACCGAATCCAACCCAACCTGACCTAACCCAACCCAACCTTAGCTAACCCAACCTAACCTAACCTAACCCAACATAACCTAACCTAACCTAACCTAACCTAACCTAACCTCACCTAACCTAACCTAACCTAACTTTATCTCACCTAACCTAATCTCATCTAATCTACCCTAACCTAAGCTGACCTAACCTCACCTCACCTAGAATCACCTAACCTACCCTAACCTAACCTAACCAAACCCAAACTAATCTATCCTAATCACACCTAAGAAGTACTTTTCCTAACCTAACCTAGCCTTACTCTTCTATTAATTTTGTGCAGATTAGGGAAGGGAGCTTATAAACTTTATTTTTTTCTTTTACTCTTGTCCCACGCATATGCTCGTTCAGTCACCCCCACAGAACAGGGTCCACTGAGAAGGCTAACACATGTGTCGCTCATTACTGGGAAGGCCCAAGGTCTCGTGTTGCCTGCGCTGTTCTATTAGTGCCGTTGCACCCAGCATCCTGTTGTGCCATTGTTTATTTGGGCTTGCTTACAGCAACTTATGTCTATAAACAAAACTAGATTTTTCGCTACCTACTCTCCTTAGATGTTTGGCGCTTCTCTCTTTCTAACCGCAACTTCCTTTAAGAGTCTGTCTACGAACATTATACATAACGCAGGTATTGTCGAATCGTCCACTTTACTATTGCACTAGTTCTCCCTTGGGTGATACACTCAGCACATTTCTGGCTTCCCCACTTCTCTCCATTACCCGGGAAGTCCCATTGGTTCGAGTGGTGCAGGCAAGAGTCGGGAGGGTAAGTTTGGCCAAGTCACTACGATCGGCGGCAGCCAGCGAAGAGGGCGCCATGAAAAGTCAGTTATTGCTAACGTTGTGTTGTGTTGTGTTAAGGTTTGGAGCGCTTACGGCCAGTAGGCCCCAGCCTCCCTCTGGTCTAGCGTCAGAGCAGCAGCAGCAGTCCGTCAGCGGTATGGAGGCTCTTCTGCACTCCATGTTCTTCACACAGTTAGGTACGTTGATCGTTTTAAGAGTTCATCAACAAGCTTAGCATGATCACGCTTCTCTCGCTAGCCTTATATGTTCACTGTTCATCAGCTAGTCCTGGATGTTCACTGTTCTTTAATTAGCCACGTAGGATAAATATTTTTCAACGAGCCGTGTTTGTTCACTCTTCTATAGTTCGGTATGTATGTTCACTGTTCATCAGCTAGCCTTGTATGTTTACTGTTCATCAGCTAGCCATGTATGTTCGCTGTTCTTCAGCCCTCATATATATTCATTGTTATTTACCTACCCATATATATTCAATAATCATTATTGAACATACATATTCACTGTTCTTTAACTATGCTCACAATTCATCAGGTAGCCATGATTGTTCACAATTCTACAGCTAGCCATGGATGTTCAGAGTTCTTAAGCTAGCTATGTATGTTCACAATTCTTCAGCTAGCCATTTACGTTCACAATTCTTCAGCAAGCCATGTAAGTTCACAATTCTTCAGCTAGCCATGTATTTTCACTTCTTTAGCTAGCCATGTATGTTCACAATTCTTCAGCTAGCCATATATGTTCACCTCTTCAGCTATCCATGTATGTTGACAGTTCTTCAGCAAGCTATGTATGTTCACAATTCTTCAGCAAGCCATGCATGTTCACAATTCTTCAGCAAGCCATGTATGTTTACAGTTCTTCCCCTAGCCATGTATGTTCACTTCATCGGCTAGCCATGTATGTTCACAATTCTTCAGCTAGCCATGTATGTTCACTTCTTCAGCTAGCCATGTATGTTCACAACTCTTCAGCAAGCCATGTATGTTCACACTTCTTCAGCTAGACATGTATGTTCACAGTTCTTAAGCTAGTTATTAATGTTCACAATTCTACAGCTAGCCATGTATGTTCACAATGCTTTAGCTAGACATGTATGTTCACAATTCTTCAGCTAGCCATGTATGTTCACAATTTTTCAGCTAGCCATGTATTTTCACTTCTTCAGCTAGCCATGTATGTTCACAATTCTTCAGCTAGCCATATATGTTCACAATTCTTCAGCTAAACAAGTATGTTCACTTCAGATTGACTGAGAGGATATATGCTTCAGAGGTGGAGGGAACAAGGAGAAGAAGGAGACCAAATTGGAGGTGGAAGGATGGAGTGAAAAGGATTTTGAGCGGTAGGGGCCTGAACATGCAGGAGGGAGAAAGGCGTGCCCGGAATAGAATTAAATGGAACAATGTGGTATACCGGGGTCGATGTTCTGTTAACGGACTTAAAGAGGGCATGTGAAACGTCTGGGGTAAACCATGGAAAGGTCTCTGGAGCCTGGACGTGGATAGGGAGCTGTGGTTTCGGTGTATTACACATTACAGCTGGCGTGTGAGCGAGCGTGACCTTTCCGTCTGTTTTCCTGGCGCTACCTCGCTGACGCAGGGGGTGGCGATGCTATTTCCTGTTGGGTAGGGTGGCGTCGGGAATGGATGGAGGCGAGCAAGTATGAAAATGTACATGTGTATGTGAGTATATGCATTTTGTTCCCATTTTTAAGAAAGAGGATAGATCCAATGCTTCTAATTATCGTCCTATCAGCTTAACATATATTGTAGGAAAATTAATTGAATCAGTTATAGCGGAAACACTTGGAGAAACATGGTCTCATTAAGGATTCACAGCATGGGTCTACAAAAGGGAAGTCACTTCTCAGTAACCTTCTCTCCTTCTTTAACAAAGTACATGAAACTGTTTATTAGGATAAGAGTAATGATATTGTATACTTAGTCTTCAGCAAGGCTTTTGACAGAGTACCTCATGAGTGTCTGTTCAGAAAGATAGCCGTACAAGGCATCGGGGGTTGTGTATACAACTGGATTAGGGCTTGGCTCACTGACAGAGAACAGAGGGCATGCATGGACGGAGTTAAATTGGACTGGGGCAATGTACATAGCCAGTGGTGTTCCTCGGGGGCCAGTCTTGGGACCGCTCTTGTTCGCTGTATATATTAATGATTTGGATATGGGAATAACCAGCGACTTCAGTAAATTTGCTGATGATACAAAAATTGGGGCCATAATAAACTCAGATGAAGATTCAGTGAAATTACAGAAGGACTTAGATTATCAGAGTGGGCGGGTACATGGAAAACAGAATTCAATATAGATTAATGCAAAACTCCCATTTGGATATAGACAGGAACACTGATTACAAACTGGACAATATCACTATTCATAAAGCAGAATGCGAAAGAGATTTAGAAGTATTGGTGAGCAAAGATCTTTAGCCACGGCAACAGTGTATTATAGTGCGTAGTAAAGCTAATAAGATGTTAGGGTTCATTAATAGGACTGTTAGCAGTAAGACTCCTAGAGTATTATTGCAACTTTATCTTGCGTTGGTGAGACCACATTTGGATTATTCGGTACAGTTTTGGGCTCCATACTATGCGGTTGATACAGATTGTTTAGAGAGAGTACAAAGGCGAATGACAAAAATGATGCCTAGAATTAGAAGCCTCACTTAAGAAGAAAGGTTAAAAAGGCTGAATTTACACTCAGTTAAGAGGAAGAGGGTTAGAGGGGATATGACTGAAGTTTTTGAATGGGTTAAGGGCATTAATAAAGATAATATGAATAAAGTTCTCAGAATGGCGTCAACGGATTGGACAAGAAATAATGGATATTAATTAGAAAGAAATAGTTTCAGGTCGGATGTGGGTAAATATTGGCTCGGGAATAAGTTTCCAGGTACAGAAGTGGAAGGTAGGTCTTTAGGTAGCTTTAAGCGAAGGTTGGATGTGTTTTTGGGATCAGTCGCTTGGTCGTAGGGTGGACAGACTCAGGACCTACCATGGGCCAATAGGCCTCTTGCAGTGTCCTCACTTCTTAAGTTCTTATGTTTTTATGCACATAGAATCCCTGCCATAGGAGTTCCATCGGTCCAGGAAAGGGACGCCTCTCCCGCCGCAATATAAAACCAACATTGAGTTGACACCTAACGCTCTATTTCCCTACATTATGTCGCGGGGAAGCGCCAGCTATAACAGTGTTTTCCGATCTCTCTTTCAAGGTGTCAATCAGCTGGTTGTATTCTACGATAAGTTTTGAATTTGAATCCATATGGTAAACGTCGTTGCTCCCAACACTGAACACTATACATGACTTTTCAGCTGTCACTGTAATGTCTTTAACTTTTTGTTTAACGTGAAAAACTCGATTGCTCGCGGGTGGGGCCGCCAAGGGTGGGGTTGGGGTGGGGGACGGCTGGCTGGGTGGTTGAGGTGTGACGTAAACTTGAAGGAGGTTATGGCGCTAGTGCGAGGAACGGGACTGCGAGTTTGGGTGAGGGTGAGAGGAGGTAGCAGGAAGAGAGGGGGAACTGAGGAGGGGCTGTGGGGAAATGGGCCATGGGGAGGGGAGGGGGTAGAGGGTCCCAGCGGGGGAGGGCTGGGGCGGGCAGTGGACGCTGAACGGGTATCCAAGAAGCGGTTGTGTGGGGAGGGTGCGATCTAGGAGGTTGGGGGGAGGGGACCTGGATGGTAGTGGGAGGTCGGCGCTTGGGGGTGGGTAGTGAGGATAAGGCCAAGGTGCGCGCCATCTTCAAACGTTTTATCTCGTCCCTAAGTGTTACATTTTCCGCTGTTAAGGCTTTGAGCGCTACTTTAATTTCACTTACACCACTTTGTTTAAACCTTTCTTCCAAATTAGTACAAACTTGCGCAGATGAAACAATCTTTGTCCGCCCCCTCTGGTACCGTTATAATGAAATTAGGATGTACATGGGGTAGCCAGTAGCTGGTGCCATTGTAATAAAAGATTATAACATGCAAACTGAAGGGTAAACAAATGTAAATAAAAGTGAAGAAAGACTGATCGTAGGAAAAGTACTTATTGTCTATTCTTTATGATTCACTACTGTTAATGCTGCTTCAAGCAAAGAGTGACTGTCTATTCTGTATGACTCAGTATTGTTAATACTAGTGATTGTTCTATTTTTAACTCATTATTGTTAATATTGCTTCAAGAATAAAGTGACTGTCTGTTCTTTATGACTAGATATTGTTTATACTTTTGATATCTTGCAATGCAGCTCATTATCAATATCATAGATATATATGAGAAAGAGAATCAGTCCCAATACTGATTCTTTTGGCACTCCACTTGTTACGTCTAAGCATTCTGAGGCTTACCCATTAATCACTACTCTTTGCTTACGACCAGTTAACCAATTTCCTATCCACCGAAGTATAGCCCAATCAACGGCATGTGATTCGATTTTCTCTAGTTATCTTTGATGCGGAAACTTATCGAAAGGTTTTTTTGAATGTTTAGATAGGTAACATCAACTGCTTTACTTTCGTCGTACAAGTTGATTGTATCTTAAAGGCATCAAGCAGATTTGTCGATTATGAGCAATTTCGTCGAAAACAATGCTGAGAATCGTTCATTAAGTGACGGTCCTCTGAGTTGTTTACAATTGTATCTCGAATGATGGTTTCCATAAGTTTCCAACCACAGACGTTTAGTGACCTACATTTTTTGAAAACCGGTTTTACAATAACAACCTTTCATTCATCTAGATCTTCTCCTGCAGCAAATGACTTATTGAAAAGGGCAGTCAAGAGCTTAACTGTCTCATTTCTGGTCTCTTTCATTGTTCTTGGACAAAGCTTATCAGGGCCTGCCGTTTTATATATTTTCTTTCCGTTTATTGCTGAAAGTATGTCCTCGTCTTTTATGTCAAATTGTTGAAGAACGTTCTCCTCTCTTAACAGTGAAACTGGATTCGTGACATGGTTTGTGTCTTCGATCGTAAATGCAGATGTAAAAAGTCATTTTGTATTTTTGCTATGGCTTCGTTGTCTTGAACCAAATCATTGTTTTCCGTAATTAATCAACCTGTTGCCTTATTGGCTTGGTAACGACTCTCTTTCAACAATTTTGACGTTTGCTCTGCTTTGTCGTATGTATCTCGAACCAAATTTACATACCTTACTCTGTCATGTTGGCAATTGGATTCTCTGAGTTTATTATGAGCTACTTTCTTAGATGATAGATACATTCTTATTTCACCGTTCCACCACCTTGGTTTGGTTTAGAAATAGACCGTATGCTGGGCATTGGTATGTATGTACCCTCTGCTGCTTTGAAGGTTTTTCTGAAGCTTTTCCAAACTAAGTTCACGTCATTTTCATGGATCATATCATACTTGGTTTGCATGACAAGAGCAATGCAAAGAAGACGGAAATTTGCAAGTTTAGAATCGGGTACTTTTTTGCGATTGTCATTTTGACCAACGTTATATGCAGTGCTGAAAGAGACCTCAAAAGTAATTTGTCGGTCATCACTTGTACGAAACTTTTCTCCGACTTCAACATCATTAGCGAGATTCTCATTTGTAGTAACAACTAAATCTAATATATTTTCGTCGCGAGTAGGTTTCTGGAGTAATTGGATTAGGGCACTATCAAGCAAATTTAGGTAGAATTCACGCCATGAGTTACTGGAAAGGGATTCTCCCCATTTAGATACCGGTATGTTAAAATCTCCTACTATGATAGAATCTTGCTCACTACAGATTTCTGCTAACTGATCATAAGATCTTTCATATGCGTCTGGTGGCTGTGCGGAGGCCTATAAACTAGTTCTATTGTTATTTTCTTACGTAGTTTATCTGTAATTTCTAAAAAAACAATAAAGTTGACATTCCCACCGGCTACAAGAGTTTTCTTTTCTACGGGATTTAAATGAGCTTTAACAAAGAGAATTATAACACCGCCTACTATGTCTGTCCCATCACTATTAAACAGAGTGTACCCTGGAATTGAGTATTCGGCGAGGAAATCTCCATTGCTGATATCTAACCAAGATTCAGAAATGGCAATCAAAATATACTTTCCTTTAACGGTTTTGTCACTGACTCTGAGACTTTACGTATCTCGTATACTCCGAGCGTTAACATAAAATATTCTTAAAGGAAACAGAGACCTCTTTGGAAAGGTACTTAAGGAGGATGGGTATATTGATATCATTATTAGAATTCATTTGCCGCTTAGGAACCCAGTCCATCAGTTTGTATATGTTAGTCTGAAGCTGTAGACGTTATAGTTCATTTGTAGATTTATTTCCCAGCTTTGCATTATCAGCGGATTTTGATATCTTACAATGCAGTCCATTATCAATATCATTATCAAATATGAGCATGAGAACCGGTCCCGATATTGATCCTTGTGGCACTCCGCTTCTTACGTCTAACTATTCTAAGGCTTGACCATTAATCACAACTCTTTGTTTACGGCTTGATAACCAATTTCCTATCCACTGACGTACAACCCGATCAAATCCATGACTTAATTTTTCATAGCAATATTTGATACGGAACCTTATCGAAAATTTTTTGAAAGTCTAGATAGATAACATCAACTGCTTTACTTTCGTCATACATGTTGCTTATATCATGAAAAATCAAGATTTGTCAAACAAGAACGATTTCGTTGAAAACAATGCTGGGAATCGTTTGTTGAGGTGGTTTTCTAAATGGTTTGCAAATCTCTTTCGATTGATGGTTTCCGTAAGTTTTCCAGCTACAAACGTTAAGCTTAGAGGACGATAATTTCCGGCCAGTGACTTATTACCGTTTTGGAATGCCGGTGTTACAGAGGCAAACTTCCAATCATCTGAAACTTTTCCTGTGGCAAATGACTCATTGAAGAGGGCAGTTAAGGGCTTAACTGTCTCATTTCTGGCCTCTTTCATTGTTCTTGGATAAGACTTATCAGGGCCTCTCATTTTATCATTTTCATTTCGTTTATTGCTGAAAGTATGTTTTCAGCTTTTCTGTCAGCTTTTTAAAGAACGTTCTCATCTCTTATTAATGAAACTGGAATGGGGACGTGGGTTGTGTCTTCGATCGTAAATACAGATGTAAGAAAGTCAGTCAATATTTTACCATAGCTTCGTTGTCTTGAACCAAGTCACCGTTTTCCTTAATTAATGGACCTATTGACTGAATAATGATGCTCTTGCCTCTAGCTTAACTGTAAAAATCCAAAGGGTTTCTTTTGATATTTTCAGTTTACTTTTTCATATAACTCTCTTATTTTCTGTACGCAAATTTACATACCTTATTCTATCATGTTGGTTATTGTACTGTCTAAGTTTCTTATGAATTATTTTCTTCGACAACAGACACTTTCCTATATCACCGTTCCACGACCTTGGTTTCGTTTTAGAAATACACAGTCTACTACGCACTGGTACGTATGTTCCCTCTGCTGCTTTAAAAGTTTTTCTGAAGCTTTTCCAAGCTAAGTTCATGTCATTTTCATTGAATATATCATCCCAGGTTTGCATTTCCAGAGCAGTGAGAAGATTATTAAAATTTGCAGTTTTAAGATCGTGTTTTTCCCCCGACTGTCACTTTGACCAATATTATACGCAGTGGTGAAAGCGACCTCAAAAGTAATTTTCCAGTGATTGTTTGTACTAAACTTTTCTTCAGCTTCAACAGTAATAGCGAGATCCTCGTTTGTAGTAAGAACTAAACCTAATATATTCTGTAGTAATTGGATTAGGGCACCATTTAGCAAATTTAGGTAGAGTCCATACCTAGAGCTACTGGAGAAGGACTCTCCCTCTTCAGATACCGGAATTTTAAAATCTCCTGTTATGATAAAATCTTGTTCTTTACAAATTTCTTCTACCTGATCATAAAGTCCTTCGTCTACCTCTGGTATCTTTGCGGGGGTCTATAAACTAGTTCTACTGTTATTGTTTCACGTAGCTTATCTATAATCCTACAGAAATGAAGTCGACATTCCCAGCGGCTACGGCAGCTTTTTCTACGGGATTTGGATAAGTTCTAACAAAGAGCAAGACACTATCGCTTACTTTGTTTGCCCTGTCCCTATTTAACGGAGCGCACTCTGGAATTGAGCATTAAGCAAGAAAATCTCTATTGCTGGTATTTAATCAAGATTCGGAAATGGCAATCAGATATTTTCCATCTAATGCTGTTGTCACTGACTCTGAGACTATTTCGTATACTCCGAACGTTAACACAGAATACTTGAGACGAAACTGAGACCTTTTTGGAAAGGTACTTAAGGAAGGACATGGATCTGCTCCACACGGGCTACGATTTCTAACCAAAACGCACGTGTGGACTCACTAAGGAGCCTACCAAAATGCGCACCTCCAACTTCATTCTGGTGTAGTCCGTCCTTTATAAACCTACCAGACTGCACGTAGAAATGCTGCCACAAGTTTTGAACTCAACTCCCTCCTGAAATCAGAGGTTCACAGATCTATTATTTAGACTGAACGCCTTACTAAAGAAAGCGTTCTCGGCACCGATCCTGGGAAGAACTCCCGAAATCATAATATTTTAAGTTTAATCTTAGAAACGTCGAATGAATGGGCGATATATCTGCAATAGCCCCTCGGATCTCTCCTCCAGTATATCGTTAGTACCTACATGACTAATTACAAATGTATTATCGTTAGGGCCACCACAAACCTCAGCAACACCATCTACATTGGCACCTGGAAAACAAAAATGTTTTCGGCGTGAAGGGTTTCTGGCGCAGAATTCCTCCAGCTGTCCTCGGATCATGGAGTTGCCTTACTACGTGTTAGTTGTCGTCAACATTACCCAAAAACTTAAACCAATATTTTGTAAATATTGGCATCAAAGGTAAACGTTTCAGGGGTTTCGCGCCTCTACGCGCTACGTAGAAGGGTCGGCTTTCCCCGGTGAGAGAAGAAGGATTATTTTGGGGTGTCTCAACATCCACTGCACTGCTGTCCGACGGTGATGGATCACTGCCTGATTTTCCCAGTAAGCTGGATTTGACGGTGTCCTGAAGAACTTCTACCCTAAATGTAAGAACAATGAACTTACCAGTAGCGGCAGCCAGCTTTTCCTAAAAGGCCAGTCCGTCCACGCAAAACCTGCAACTCAAAAGCATCGTAAGAAGTTATCACATATTCTGAACGCCAAACTTCCCACTGCTGACCTGCTGGCATGTTGAAGCAGTGAACAGTAATTATATATTACTGAAAATAAGGCTTGTTGATACTGCTTCAAGCAGAGAGTGACTCTGTTCTTTATGATTCACTCTCTTAACACTGTATCAAGCAGAAATGGGTTGTCTGTTCTTTATAACTCGCTGCTTTTAATACTTCTTCAAGCACAGCGGGACTGTCTGTTCTTTATGACTTAGTATTCTTACCATTCCTTTTAAATAGAAAGTGACTGTCTGTTCTTTATATCTCACTATTATTAATATTGCTTCAAGCAGATAGTGACTTTGTGGTATTAATGAATCGCTACTTTTGATACCGATTCAAGCAGAGTAACTATATGTTTTTTATGACTTACTATTCTTATTGTTACTTCAGTCAGAAAGTGATTGTGTTTTGTTTATGACTCACTATTGTTAATACCGCTGCAAGTAGAGAATGAATTTCTCTCTTTTATGACTAACTATTGTTAATATTGATTTAAGCAGAGGGTTACTGTCTTCTAAAAAACTCACTATTCTTAATACTGTTTCATGCAGTATTAGTAACTCACAACTGTTAACACTGCTTCATGCAGAGAGAACCTGTCTGTTCTTTAAGACTCTTTATTGTTAACTCTACTTCAAGGATAGTGACAGTTTGTTCTTCATCCTGCTTCAAGCAGAGAGTGACTGTTATTTATGACTCACTATAGTTAATACTTTTTTAAAGAAGAGAGTGACTGTCTGTTTTCTTTGACTCACTATTGTTAGTCCTGCTTCGAGAAGAAAATAACTGTCTCTTCTTTATAGATCATTACTGTTAATACTGCTTTAAGCAGAGAGTGACTATCTGTTCTTTACGACTCAAATTGTTGCTACTGCTTGAAGCAGAGAGTGATTGTGTGTTCTTTATGACTCATTATTGTTCATACAGGCTCAAACACAAAATGACTGTCTGTTCATTACGACTCACTGTTGTTAAGACTTCTTCAAGGAGAGAGTGTCTGTTCCTGATGACTCACAGTTGTTGATGCTTCATTACGCAGGGAGTGAGGGTCTTTTTTTTACGACTCACTGTTGGTAATGACAGTTAAACCAAAGAGTAACTGTCTGTTCTACGTGGCTCATTATTGTTAATAATGCTTCAAACAGAAAGTAAATGTCTGTTCTTTATGACTCACAATTTTTAACACGGCTTCAAGAAGAGATTGACTGTCTATTCTTTATGACTCAGTGTTGTTCATACTGCTTGAAGGACAGAGTCACCGACTGTTTTTTTATGACTAACTATTGTTGATAATACTCCAGGCAAAAACTGAAGTCTGTTCCTTATGGCTCGCTATTGTTGATACTGATTCAAGCAGAGAGTGATTCTCTTTTCTTTATGACTTAATATTTTACTATTAGTTAAAGCAGAGTAACTCTCTGTTCTCTCTAACTCCTTATTGTTAATACTGCTTTAAGCAGGTACAAACTGTCAGTTCTACATGTCTTACTATTGTTAATACTGCTTCAAACAGCAAGTGATTTTCTGTTCTTTATGATTCACTTTTGTTAGCACTGCTTAAAGCAAAGAGTGAATGTCTGTTTTCTACTGCTCACTATTGTCAATATTGCTTCAAAAAGAGAATGACTCTGTTTTTTTACTCATTATTGATCATACTTCTTCAAAAAAAAAAGAGTTGCTTTCAGTTCTTTATAACTCATTTTTGTTAATATTGCTTGAAGCAGAGAATGACTGCCTGCTCTTGATGGCTCACTATTGATGTCACCAATTCAAGCAGAGAGTGACTTTCTGTTGTTTATGACTCACTAATGGTAATATCATTTAAAGCAGAAAGTGATTGTATGCTGTTTATGACTCAATATTGTTAATATCGTTGCAAGCGGAGGGAGAGTGTGTCTTTATTATGACTCACTATTCTTGATACTGCTTCAAGCAGAGAGTGACTCTCTCTACTTAATGAATTACTATTGTTATACTGCTTAAGCCAGAGAGATTCTTTCTGTTCTTTATGACTCATTATTGTTAATGCTACTCACTATTACTAGTACTGTTTCAAGCAGAAAGGGACCGTCGGTTCTTTATAACTCGCTATTGTTAATACTGCTTCAAGGAAAGCGTGAATGTCTCATCTTGATGACTCACGGTTGTTAATACTGCCCTACGCAGAGAGTGAGCGTCTGTCCTTTACGACACAGTGTTGTTAATAATGCGTCTAGCACACAGTGACTGATTCTTCTTTATGATTCACAAATTGTTGATATTGCTTCAAGCAGAGTGACTTTGTGTTCTTTAAGACTCACTATTGTTAATAATGCTTGGAGTAGAGAGTAACTGTCTGTTACTTAACTCACTATAGTTAATGCTACCTTAAGCAGAGAGTGAATTTCCCATACCTTACATTTACATGTTCCTCATGGTTATGTGATAATTTCTCTGACCTTACATTTACATGTTTCACATATTAATGTAATAATTTCCCATACCTTACATTTACTTTTTTCACATACTGATGTAATAATTTCCAATACTTTTCACTTAATTTTCAGATATTTATATAATAATTTCCATACTTTACTGTTACATGTTGCAGAGAACGTTGTAATAATTTCCCATACCTTACATTAACGTTTTCCAGATATTTATGCAATGATTTCCCGCGCCTTTCATGTCCTAAGATTACTTTACACTTGAGGAAGTATTAGTTATAATGTTACATCATATTGTTCTTTCTACCAACAGAAACGAAGTCCCTTCTGGAGGAGCTCTCCCATGCTTTTATTGCTCACGTCCTCATACAAACCAACAGCTCGCAAGGTAATACTTTGTGAATCAGTACTTTCCCAGCATAACTTGTGAACCAATACTGTACTTGCATAACTTGCCAACTTGAAATTTCCAAGAATAACTTGTGCACCAGTATTTCCTGGCATAACTTGTCAACCAGAAATTTTCTAGCATAATTCGTAAACCAGTATTTTCTTAGCATAACTTGTCAACCAGAAATATCACAGCAAAACTTATAAAGCATACTTGTCAGCCAGTACTTTCCCATCATAACTTACCAACCATTACTTTTCCAGCACAGCTTTTCAACCAGTACTTTCCTGGAATAGCTTGTCAATAAGTACTTTCCCAGCAAACCTATCATCTAGTACTTTCCAGCATAGTTTGTAAATCAGTAGTTACTGAGCACAAGTTGTAACCACTATTTTCCGAGCATACCTGTAAATCAATAGTGCATGTATGTATATATGTGTGTGTGAGTGGATGGTTCTTTCTTCATCTGTTTCCTAGCGCTACCTCGCTAACGCGGGAAACCAATAGTGACCGAGCATAACTTTTAAACCAGTAGTTACCAAGCATATTATCTGAACTAGTAGTTACCGAGCATAACTTGTATAATCGGTAGATACAGAGAATAACTTGTAGACCAGGAGTTACCGAGCATAACTTGTATACCAGTGCTTACAGAGCATAATTTGTGATCCAGTAGCTACCGAGTATAACAAGTAAACTAGTATTTACCGAGCACACCTTGTGAACTAGTAATTACCGAGCGTAACTTGTGAATCTGCAATTACAGAGCATAACTTCTAGACCAGTAGTTATCGATCATAAATTCTGAACCGGTGGTGCCCCATCATAACTTCTGAACAAATGGTGACTCATCATAACTTCTGAACCAGTGATGACCCATCATAGCTTCTGAACCAGTGGTTAACATTCATAAATTCTGAACCAGTGGTGCCCCATCAAAACTTCTGAACAAGTGGTGACTCATCATAACTTCTGAACCAGTGGTAACCCTTCATAACTTCTGAACTAGTGGTCACCCATCATAACATCTAGACCAGTGGTGACCCATCATAACATCTAAACCAGTGGTGACCCATTAAATCCTCTTAACTAGTGGCCACCCATCATAACTTCTGAACCAGTGATGACCAGTGATAACTTCTGAAACAGTGGTGACTCACCATAATATCTGAACCACTAGTCACCCATTAAAACTTCTGAACCAGAGGTCACCCATCATAACTTCTGATCTAGTGGTGACACATCATAACTTCTGAACCAGTGATCACCCATCATGACTTTTGATCAAGTGGTGATCCATCATAACATCTTAACCAGTGGTGACTCATCATAACTTCTCAACCAGTAGTTACCGGTAATAACTTTTAAACCAGTGGTCACCTACCATAACATATGCACCAGTAGTTGCCGAGTATAAAATCTGAAGCAGTGGTGAACCACCATAAAATATGAACCAGTGATCACCCATTTTGAGCCAGAGATGAACCATCATAACTTTTGAACAAGTAGTCATTCATCATAACTTACGAACCAGTGGTGAACCATCGTAACTTCTGAAGCAGCAGTGAACAAACAAGACTACTGAACCGGTGTGACCTATCATAAAGTTTGAACCAGTGGTGCACCATCACAACTTCTGAACCATTGGTCACCCATCATAACTTCTAAACTAGTGGTCACCCACCAAAACTTCTTAACTAGTTGTGACCCATCATAACTTCTGAACCAGTGGTCACCCACCATAACTTCTGAACCACTTGCCACCCATCAAATCTTCTGAACTAGCGGGGAACCATTATGTCTTTTGAACCAATGGTTACCCATCATAACTTCTAAATATGTGGTGACCTAACAAAACTTCTGAACCAGTGGTCACCCACCATAACTTCTGAACCAATGGTCACCCATCATAACTTCTGAACCAGTGATAACCTATCATAACTTCCGAACCAGTGGTCACCCATCAAAACTTGTGAACCAGTGGTCAAACATCATAGATTTTGAACCAGCGGTCATCCATCATAAGTTCTGAACCTGTGGTATCCATTCAAAACTTCCGAACCACTGGTGACCCATCATGACTTCTGAGCCAGTGATCACCCATCATTATTTCAGAACCAGTGGTGAGCCATCATAACTTTTGAACCCTTGGTCACCCATCATAACTTCTGAACCACTGATAAACCATCATATCCTCTGAACCAGAAGTTATCGGTTATAACATTTTAACTAGTGGTCGTGATAACATATGCATCAGTAGCTGCCAAGCATAACAACTGAACCAGTGGTGAACCATCATAAGTTTTGAACCAGTGATCACTCATCATAACTTATGAACCAGTGGTAAACCATGATAGCATCTGAACCAAAGGTCACCCATCATATCTTCTGAACCACTAGTCACCCACCATAAATTATGAACCTGTGGTGACCCATCATAACTTCTGAACCAATGATCACCCATTATTACTTCTGAAACAGTGGTCACACATTATTACCTCTGAACCAGTGATGACCCATCATATCTTCTGAACCAGTGGTGACATATGCACCAGTAGTATAACATCTGAACCAGTGGTGAGACGTCATAACTTCTGAACTAGTGGTCATTAATCATAACTTACGAACCAGTGATGAACCATCATAACTTCTGAAACAGTGGTAACACTTCATAAGTACTAAACCAGTGGTCACCTACAAAAACTTCTGAACCAGTGGTGAGCCATCATAGCTTCTGAACTAGTGGTGAGCCATCATAGCTTCTGAACTAGTGGTCACCTACCATAACTTCTGAGCCATTGATGACCCATCATAACTTCTGAACCAGTGGTGATCCACCATAACTTCTGAACCAACAGTCATCCATCGTAAATTCTGTACCTGTGGTAACCCATCATAACTTCTGAACCACTGATGACTCATCATTACTTCTGAACCAGTGGTCACCATCACAACTTCTGTACCAGTGGTCCCCTATCATAGTTTATGAACCAGTGGTCACCCACCATTACTTCTGAACCAGTGGTGACTCATCATAAAATTTGAATCAGTTGTGACCCATGATAACTTCTTAACCAGTTGTGACTCATTGTAACTTCTGAACCAGAAGTTACCCATCATAACTTCTGAACCAGTGTTGAGCTATCATAACCTCTGAGCCATTGGTCACCCATTATAACTTCTGAACCAATGGTAACCCATCATATCCTCTGGACCAAAAGTTATCGGTAATAACATCTAAACTAGTGGTCGTCATAACATATGCACCAGTAGTTGCCGCACAAAACATCTGACCCAGTGGTGAACCATCATAACTTCTGAATCAGTGGTGAACCATCATAACTTCTGAACCAATGGTGACCCAACATAACTTCTGAACCAGTGGTGCACCATCATAAACTCTGAACAGTTGTCACCAATCACAATTTCTGAACCAAAGGTGAGCCATCATTACTTCTGGACCAGTGGTGACCCACTTTAACATATGCACCAATAGTATAACATCTGAACCAGTGGTTAAAAGTCATAACTTCTGAACTAGTGGTCATTAATCATAACTTACAAACCAGTGGTGAACCAACACAACTTCTTAATCAATGGTGACATATCATAACTTCTGAACCGAAGGTGACCTACCATAACTTCTCAACCAGTAATGAACCATCATGGCTTTTGAACCAGCGGTGACGCTTCATATCTTCTGAAACAGAAGGTGACCCATCATCACTTTTGAACCAATGGTCACCCATTATAACTTCTGAACCAGTGGACATTCATTATATCTCATGAGCCAAGGAAGACTCATGATAACTTGTGAGTAAATGGTGACCCTTGATAACCTCTGCCAGTGATGACCCATCATAACTTCTAAACCAGTGGTGAACCATCATAAATTCTGAACTAGAAGTTATCTATAATAACTTTTAAACCAGTGGTCACTCATCATAACATATGTACCAGTAGTTCCCAAGTCTAGCATCTGAACCAGTGGTGAACCATCATAACTTATGAATCAGTGATTACTCATCGTAGCTTATGAACCAGTTGTGAACCATCATAACTTCTGAGCCAGTGATCACTCATCATAACTTATGAACCAGTGGTGAACCATCTTACCTTATGAACCAGTGGTGAACAAACATATCTTCTAAACCAGTGGTCACCTATCACAACTTCTGAACCAGAGGTTCACTATCATAACTTCCGAACCAGTGGTGAGCCATCATTACTTCTGAACCAATGATGAACCAACATAACTTTTGAACTACTGGACACCCATCATAATTTCTGAACCCGACCACTGGGTGTGTGTGGTCGTGCACGTCTGTGACCAGTGATAACCTCTGAATCAATAGTTACTCAACATAACATCTGAATCAGTGGTGAGCCATCATAACTTATGAGCCAGTAGTTACCCATCATAACTTGTGAACCAGTATTGACCTTTGAGAACTTTTGAACCAGTGGTGACCCATCATAACTTCTGAACCAAGATGAGAAGAAAGGAGAAATAGGAAGTATGTTTGAGGGAAGAAACCTGGATGTTCTGGCTCCAAGTAAAACGAAGCTCAAGGGTAAAGAGGAAGAATGGTTTGGAAACGTTTTGGGAGTGAAGGCAGGGATTGGTGAGAGTACAAGAGCTAAGGAAGGAGTAGCATTACTCCTGAAGCAGGAACTGTGGAAGTGTGTGATAGAGTGTAAGGAAGTAAATTCCAGATTGATGTGGGTAAAACTGAAAGTGGATGGTGAGAGA
>JAYMFT010395727.1:0-19316 GCA_038088735.1 Panulirus argus
CTCACTACCAGGAAGAATTGCATCACATGGCAGACCTGCAGTACCATTTGCAATGTGGGTGCTCATGGCACTGTTGTCCCACACACCGCCGTCCGACACGCGTCCGTTTGTACCCACGTCCACATAAATGAACTCTGAATTGGCATCACATATGGCCATGAGTACTATACTGTGACTGCCTTTGTAATTAATTATAGTAGTAGGAACCGCTACCATGTGGAGGACTTATAAGAATGTGTTTTCCATCAATGGCTCCGAGACAGTTAGGGAAATTCCATCTCGTGTGGAACTTCAGGCACATGCTTCCACTCCTCAGGGGTGCGAGGCGTCTGTAACGATATACGAAAGGTTTGTCAGTAATAATGGACATGCATTAGCTATATTCATTACTCCACCCCGTTTCTCATTTCGTTCCCTGTAACTGTACAATGGAACAAAACATAGTTACTAAGTTGTAATCTACCCCAGCTTACCCTGGCAGCATCCCTGTCTTTTTGTCGTGTGCGTCTACTTTGTTTTTAACCCTTATCTTGTTTATGTTTGTAACAGATATACAACGACCCAGAACTGCAGGAACCGCACGGACATGCATCTACAGCAGACCCCGTTGTAACGTCTGGCACCCCCGCTGTAGCCTCTCAAAAGGAACCATTCCTGAATCTCTCTGCCTGCCCATGATGCTTCATCTTTTACTACTGGCACATCGAATCGGCATGTTCCTGATCCCCGTCCAACCTAGTCAGCATGTAGTAACAGGATAGCAAAGAAAAGGGTTTGTGATGAAACTGACAGTGTTCTGCATGAAGCACTGCACCTACTACGGGAGCTGTCATCATTCACGGAAAATAGCAATGCACAAACAGCTTTTGCTCATGTTGTTGCGAATGATCTGAGTCAGATGTGTGATGAAAACAAAATATATGCACAGAAGCTAATTAGTGATATTCTTTTTCTTGGTAAAGGAGGGAAACTTTCCTCGTTTACAAAAATTATCGAATGAAGTGTTACCGAATAGCTTAATGACTGTTCACTGTTACAAATAACATCAATTACATCAGTATTGTTGTTTCATATCGAAAATCAAGTTATGGGTTGTAATGTCTATTACATACTGTATAATATGCCGGTAACCATATATTACTGTTGATTCGCAGATGACTGCAAAAAATATTCAGTATTCTTGCTATATGTTTAGTCATAGTGATTTACGTACTGTATAGTACCGTCCTGCTTCGTAGATGGGGATGATAGGCATGATAATGAAATACTAAAGGACGATTGGATTGCGTTCAGGCACAGTGCATGCTAATTTGCATTGTCATATTTATGTAATTGGTGTCTATTAGCATCTATTGCAATGACAACTAAATACATAGAGAAGTAAAACAGTGTTTTAATATATCATTCTCCACCATCGTGTGAACAATTAATGAGAATACGCATGAAGCACCGGTCTTCATGGATGGCTGCTGGTAACAGCTGATCGCTATATAGACCAAGTGTACCAGACTAGCCCCGTGCCCTCTGTTGTACCGAGTCAGTGATAAAATACGGTGGGTTGTGCAATATACATTACGTCCCATTAGCGCTGTTTTTGTTTATGCCAGTAATCTTAAACTCAGTGTCTAAATATATAATGATTTTTGTATGTAGGTAATACAAAGGAGGACTGTGCCAGGATTGGTATGTAGACTAAAATAGTACCTAGGCCGTCAGACTACAAAGTTTGTCTCACCTGCCAATATTCTTCATGTAGCACGTGATATATTGCCTGACATGTTTCGGGTATTATGTCTGATAAGTTTTGCTTGGATATTCTTGTGGTATACTGTAGAGACATATAGCTACATCCAGTTGAAAGAAATATGAGGGTAGCCTCTAGCCAAGCTTTTGCAGGTATACTATCCCTCATATTGGTATCCTGCCTGCTTATAAAGGAGGTCACTTTGTCTAGGAGGGTATGAAATGTATTTGGGTCCATTCTCATGTAGTTTATGAAGTCTTTTCTATTTCCAGCTTCTTATTCACGTAATATAGTCACATGACTTCCTAATTTTCCTCTTTTAATTAGCCAGTCTTTGCATCATTTGTCTTTTTGCATGTTCATCATTTTCTTTTTCACACACATAGCGATTACTATGCTGTATAGTGCTCTCTTCTTCCGATTCTTCATGATGGCCACCATACTGGTAGGTATTGTACTGCACACAGTCTGCTGGCCCTGCCTGAACGACCACTCGCTCTGGCTGATCCCGAGTTTGACTGGGCCAGCTCGGCACTGTGTGGACAACACTACAGTTGTGCCTGTGGGCTTTGCTCGTTTGTGGGCAGTGCTCATCGAGCTATGTTCAATCGTTTGGACAGGCCTTAACAGGCCATTGGCAGAGGGCAACTCCAGCGCAGTGTTTCCAGGGGCTTCTGCCTGATGTTCTTGCCGACTACTTCTATTTAATGTTCCAACCAACTGCTACTACATTCTGCTCCAGTCTAATGTTCTTACTTATTAGTTTTACCTAATGCTTCTACCAAATAATCCTACCTACTACTTCTATCATTGCTTTTACCATTTTGCCAAAAGGCAGGGCAAGCATATGGTGCTCAGTGCTTGAAAGTGTAGAGTTATGAAGAATGAGTTGTGTGAGTTAAATGTTGTCAAGTGTTATGTGTGACAAGAAAGGTTGTATATTTGTGATCAAAATGCCAGCAGTCCACATGTGTGTGAGGCAGAAAGAGAAGATGCTACTTGGGTCAAAGGAGTGCAGCTCGACAACCACTGAAGCACTGGCTCACTGTACAGCCAAGGAATTTAAGAATTATTATCTTATAATTATTGACAATATTTTTTTAGTTCCATGTTTGTTTGATTGCATTTGTATGCAGTTTCTGAATCCAGTGCATTTTTATTCAGTTTGAAGTTATTTTGCTCCATTTATTGATTTTTTGTTTCTCAACCTTTTAAAAATGAAACTGCGAAAAAGGGCATTGGTAAGCACAGAGCCTCTGTAAATGCATCATTGGCCTGCCAGTTGTTTATATGCAGAACTATATTTTCATAACTTACAGACTATTAGAAAATGAAAAATGAAATGCGTATTTTTTTGTATGCATGGTGGAAAAGTATGAAGAAAATAATTTTTTTTGGTTATTAAGCATAATGATTCGAATCCACAGTACCAGCATTATTCCATGTTTGATGGTTTACAAATTTTTTACTTGTCTGTTAATAAGTACTTCTTAAGACCACAGTATAATTTGTTATTTTTATCTGATCAGAGGCTGTTTATGGGATTGAACTCTTGAGAGCAAAGCCTCCATCATGCAGGGGACTGTTGCAGTTGAAAAGTGAACAGAACCCTATCCTTTTATGCAGATGCTATGTCTATAATGTATATACTGCTAAGAATGTTTGTTTTACATATATCCTTAATCCATTACAGGAATCTCTGCCAGAACTGGAACAGAGTGGTTCTGCATCAGCACCATCTGTTACAGAATCTGCAAAGGCAGCCAAGCAAAGTCGATCAGAGAAGAAGGCCCGCAAGCTCATGTCCAAGTTGGGATTAAAACAAGTCCCTGGTGTGAATCGTGTCACCATTCGCAAAAGCAAGAATATCCTTTTTGTCATAAACAAGCCTGATGTATTTAAAAATCCTGCATCAGATACATACATTGTTTTTGGTGAAGCAAAGGTAAGTTGTAATTTCATATTAACAGATTGCAAAACTTTTTGTCTTACGCATAGTTTATATATTTGTTTTAGAATATCATAGAAAAGGGGATATACGTAAACCTTTGATACGTTTTGAGAAATACGGTCTTGGGCTTTACATAAACTGTTGAGTGATGATTTCTCATTTAAGCATCTGAGTTAGTTAATCTTACATATTATATAATCACTTCAGTATTAGAAAATTGATATTAGAGGAACTTTACATTGGTGATGATATTGATCATATGGTTTACATTTGACTTTTGTAAGTTAAGGAGAACTAAAGAAAAACTGATGTAGCAATTAGAGTTGCTGACAATGATGGATATATGGGCTGCCTGGGGTAGAGGTTCGAATGCTGGTTACAGTGGCTTAAGTTAAGGTCTTAATTTATATATAAAGTGTTAATGGGATAGTCTTGATTAGGGCATTCAGTTGCATTGCCATCTTGGCTGCCATACAAGAATATCCTGGTAAGCTTTACCAGCAAGGCATATGGGCAAGTAGCAAGGGAGGAGGGTGAGTATTTCTTGAAGATGGTTCTTTGTCAAGGATTTTTAATGTTACCAAGGTTGTTTAACCTGTTTATGGATATGGTTATGAGGAATGCAAGGATCCTGGATTAAAGAGTGGGTCTACAGTGTACTGAGGATCAGGGGTTTGGGAGGCAGCAGATTTCAGAGGGAATCCACAGATGCCAGTTGCAGTTTGTGAGTGAGTGTGTGAAAGGAAAATTACTGAGAAATTGAATAGAAATAAGGTAGTAAGCAGCAGGGAGATAAGGAAAGATATTATGAGTGTAAGTTCAAATTGGAGAATCTGGAGGAAGGGGGTGTTTTGGGTAAATAGGAGTGGATGTGGTAGCACATGGTACTGTGGGGGTTGAATGAGTCATTGGATACAAGAAAGAGCAAAGTTCCTTGATGCATTAAAAAGTGTACAGATGTAATTGTTTATAAGGGCTAAAATGAGTATATTTGAAGGTTTAGTAGTCCTGCAGTGTAGTACAGAAGTGGGTGGGCCTTGAATGTTAAAGAAAGGAAAAGGTGGATATGTTGGAATTTAATTGCCTAGTCCCCCCTCCCCAACAGCCTGGGCCCAGGCTGTTGGAAATGATGTGTGGTCTGAGGTGTATCTGTTGTTTAAGGAGTAAGTGTCAGAGCGAGGTCTGGTGATAAGGGTAGGGTGATGTAGATGGCTGACCTATGTGTGCTGAAGAGTTTTTTGGGAAATGGAGATGATGAGCACTTAAGTCTGACTGACAGAGAATGTGTGTGTCAGAAGTGGAGGGAGCAGTAGAAAGGGAATGATACTGAAGAATAAAGGGTGCAGTGAAAGATGCTTTAGGGTATCTGGTTCTGAACATTCAGGAGGGCAAGATGCAGTTACTGGATGGATTGAAGTGAGGTGTATGGGGATTGATGTACTGTCTAATGGGTGAACTAGGTTATATGAATTGGTCAAGGTACTGTGGAGTAGTCCTTGGAGTTTAACTGTGGATGGCAGGCTCTAGATTTGGTGCACTACATATATTACATGCAGAGAATAGATTTGTGAAGATAAGGCCATTTTTCGTTTGTTCCTGATCCTGATTCTGTTTTACTAAAGTAGGAAAAGGAGTTGATTATAAAAGAAAGACCTTTTGTGACAGTAAAATGTCATTCACCTGGTGCTCTATGGTTTGGTAAAAACAGAATTTTTCGTAGTTCAGAAAAGTTTTATGGCTTGGAAAGTTGCCAGTGTCCCTAAGCTCCAAACAATACTGAATATCTTTTGAAATTTAAAAGATTACGGTGAAGTTGCTTAAATACACGTGTAATACAGTTGAAGATCCAGCCACATAATAGAATTTATTTATATCAACATTTTATTGCAACTTTGCATGTACAGTAAACCTTCGATTTAACAGATCTTCATATAACAGATTTAGGATTTAACGGACTGGGCAAATAATAATACATTAATGATACTTTAAATGAATAAAAAAGAATTAAGAAATCTCAAATGCTGCACCATGCACATTTCATATAGCAATTTTTTTATTTTTGGTATCTGGAGTATACTTGCTTTGTGTCAGTCTCAGTCTGCCTCAAGCTATTGTGCGGTCAGGTTGTATACAGAGAATTGCGACTGAATTAAATAATTTTGCAATCCTTACAATTTGAAATGGCATCAGTTGATAGAGGAGTTAATTGAAAGCACATGAACAGTATATTGTATTAAAAAATGGCCCATAGGTTACATTTGATTTAACAGACCTTTGGCATTAATGGACATCCCATCCCCCTATTAGTCCGTTAAATCGAGGGTGTACTGTATTCGAAATTCGTCTTTCAAAAAAGAATAAGTAACACATTGTCAGAACATCAAGTGCACAGTGAAATTATTTTGAAATTAATTTTGTGATTCCATTATGTCTCCAAATTATGGATTCTCTTAACGTAGATATAATATCAGCAACTGAGACATTCGTGCCTCATGTTTCTGATTCATGAATTATTGCCAGTATCGAATTTTATTCTTGTGCATTTCGTAAATGACTATTTTGTGGAAACCCTAGTTGACAAAGCAGCAAGTCTATATCATGAAAAATACTCCCCATGACCACACCTCAACCAGTATGGAAAGATCAGGTTTCAGGCACAAAACCATGAAGGAAATGAGGAGTGATACTATCTCTGTACTTTAGTTTCCAGTGTTCCTCAGGCTTACTGACAGTAATTTTGTTTCTTGTGTGTTGGATTGCGTGACTTTTCTGCAATGGATTCACTAAAACCTGGGAAGATACTTATTTCATGGTCTGTAAATATTATGTATATAAGATTTCTTTTGAATTATGTTTGATTTGTTGCTCGAGGTTAAGGAGACTTTAAGGACAGTGTATTATGTTATTAGGGGCCTCTAGTCCCTAACCTTGTTTTTATGTTTAAAACACACACACACACACACACACACACACACACTTTAACCAAAATTGTTTGTTTATACATAGAGGATAGTTTTTAGCTACATTAGATAATAAATGAATAATAATGTGATTAGTGTCAGGATATGTTACTTGAAAATTGAGTGCTAAGTGAAATGGCTCTCTATGGGGTCATTTTACCATTGCATATGTGGAGATGCTGTCCTGATGATGTTATTTTTTACCTCTGACGCATTATAGTATTGCCTATGAGGGTAACAGGTATTAATAAACATAGATTATTACAATACCATAAATTTTCTAATTAATGAATAACAAATAAACTAATAAACTGTACAATATTGTATCATGAATGACAGTTGTTTGATGAATAGTGACAATTGTCGTAGAATGAGTGAGAGAAGCAGCATGTCAGTGAACGCGATGGGTGGGAGGAATTAGGGAGGCAGGGGGTAGTGGATATCATATGGTTTTGCTATGGCAGACGCTTATCCATCTCATCATTACTGAAATTATGATTTTGATTTTGGTGCAAGCAAGAGATCTTTGATGAAACTGTGCTGTAAGGGGGGCACTAACCGAGGTATTAGAGTATTTTTTTTATTTCCAAGAATCGGCCCTTTTCACCTGAAACATAATGAAGAGTTCACCAGGATGTAGTGAAGAAATTGTGTAGTTACGAATCTGGTTAGAGACCATTGGTGTTGAGGGTGTAATGGAAAAAAAAAATTATCCAAACAGAAATATGCAAAATTGTTAAATATTGTGTGAGGGGTGGAGAGAAAGTCTGTAAATTGAGTTCTTCCAACAAACGTGTATTTGAATTAGAAAGAAAAGATAGTAACCTGGGCAGAGGAGGGGAAAATGATAACCACTATGTTGGTAAGTTATTCTGATGTAGTCAATACTGCTACTGGCACCCAAGTGGTAGTACTTTTTTGGTCAATGCTTCTCTGCCTCAGCCTATATTAGTCATCACTTAGGTATTCTGTGTGCTTTTCTATTCCAGATTGAGGACATGAGTCAGCAGGCCCAGATGGCTGCTGCTGAGAAGTTCAAGGAGCCAACTGTAAACCCGGCTGCAGACACTGCTGCCCACACAACAGTAAGTTGCTATATTGCTGAGAAGGTTGACAAAAGAAGAGAGAAGTGTAAGATATATACAGCCATCCAGCAGTCAACGTGTTGTCACGGAATTTCTTTTTTTGTATAGTGCAACTGGTTATTGAAATAAAATTCATAGGAATTTATATTCATTAAAGATGGTTATGATAGATGAGATGTTCTAAGTATGTTTGTGTGATGGGGATGATAATTGACTTGTAGAGCATATCTCAGTGAACAGGTATTGGCATTGGGAAAGACCAGAAGGAAGACAAACTTTAGCCTGAGGGAGTATATAAAGAGATGCATGAAAGGATTAGGTGTCACATTTTGAGAAAATATTTTTGACTGTGGGAGTAATACTGCCGTTTCCATTACGGAGACTGGAAAAATCCTGTCTGGCAAGTTGTAATGAAGTCTGATACTGTGCAGAGCTGGTCATTACCAGGATAGTGCTGTAGACTGAACTCACACATCATGTTGAATCGAATAAGATTATTGTACATCTGTGTGTCTTGTTTAAGCTTGTTGCATAGGTACTGTATTGTCCTATGTTTTGGGTATGTTAAGTTTATGGTATTAATTTCCTACCTCAGGATCCCAGTGTGTGGAACCACTATGGCACTCAGGAAGCTAGGCCACATCTATGGGACAGGACCACAGGTTATAAGTGTGGTGGTGATGTGTATGTTTTTGTGTAAGATGTATGCAGGACAGTTAAGTCTTCAGAATCTTCAGTTATTAAAGTCATGATAAGATAATTATTCAAAGAAATTCAGTTTGCTTTTGCAATTTTTCAGGTACCTGCTGCCATACAGGAGGATGAGGAAGAGGATGATGAGGAGGTTGACGAGACTGGATTGGAAGAAAAGGATATAGAACTTGTCGTTTCACAAGCCAATGTTTCCAGAGTAAAGGCTATTAGAGCTCTTAAGAAGAACAATAATGATATAGTAAATGCCATCATGGACTTAACAATGTGATAGACTTGTTACCCACCTGATGAAACAACAAATGCAGAGAACATAAAATTTTTGTTTCCCGTCTGATTGATCTGTTTCTAATTGAATTCAAAGTGTTAAGTCCTTCTGATTCTAAGTTTATTCTCTGTAGACATATCGTTTTTTTTCTTCTCTCTGACTTAATTTATCCTCATCAGTACAGCAATCATATTTCTTGATAAATTGTTTGTAAATCTAATAAAACCTACCGACTCCCACAGTGTTTTCAGATTTATCCTATAGTATTTTCTCTAAAGGGTTTGATGCTCTTTTCTCGGTAGACTCGCTGCATTCTTAACCTTTGAACCACGTGTATGTCCAGAAATTCATAACTGGAGGAAAGTGTAGTTACATGTATTTTGATGGCAGGAGAGTGTGGAGATATTCTCATTTCATGTTAATAATGAAATTTAAGTGGAGGGATATGGATGATTTATGTAGAACACAAGTAACATATATAAATGTTCTTTGTTAATTGAAGGGGATGTGTGATTCATATGGATATGTATAGGAGAAAGATCATGTAAGTAATATCCAGTATGAATGAAGGTTTTCATGTTTTAAAGTTTGCAGTCCCTAACCAGATGTTGAAATGGGAAGTTATGCAATCAAGTAGAGAGGAGTTATAACAAACTTGTTGGATGAGAATTGTGCATAGGCTTCCTTAACCCAATAAGGTGCTTGAAAACCTTGGTAAATTAAAAGTACTTTTTGAAGTAAATGACTGTTACTTAAAGTTTTCTTAGGTATGGGTAGGTACAAACTATCATTACCAATGACTGCATGTAGTGAATTTTACAGAGGGTGTATAGTCTTAGTCTTTGGAGACCAAAATGGATTGAACCTGGATGATATTGCTAAATCGCAGTACACAAATGGCAGACTGGGACATTGTTACAGACATATATTGGTTTGGATTGATTATTTTGCACAAAATATTGGTGGATAATGCCAACCCCAGTCTTAGCAAGGAACTCTTAGCTTCAGCTGCTTATTTTCAATAGCACCACAGAACTCCAGCATCCTCTTCACTTTATCTTAAGTAGCACCATGGGACTCTTCATGTCACCTTCTCCCAGCAGCAGTACCGTGGGTCTCCAACTTTGCCTACCCACCTGCCGCAGCACCACAGGACTTCAGCATCGTCTCTCTACAGCACGACCATGGGTCTCTTGCTCTGGCTTTCCCCAGCAGTAGTCTCTTCCCGCTTGTGCTCCATGAGTCAGTATGTGTTTCTGTGCCAGCCTCTCAATTCAACCTTGTTCTTGGTGACACACACACACACACACTCGTAATGGAAATCTCAGATGCTGAGAGAGAGATTGAGTAGATGATAGACCTCCCCCCCTTCTTCAAATGGGGAAGGGCACCCTGTTTGTGAGTGCTGCTCTGTAGCTGACATCTTTCTGACCGAATGCATGGGACTTGAACTCAAGGTCTTGTCCCCTGTGAGGCGAGGAGACTGAGAAACTGTCACTTGGAGTTGAATAGTTTTGAAAGCTGTTCTATACAGCCGATCCTGCTTACAAAATTCCATATACATTGGAATGATTATTTTTCTTTCTCAATTGTATTCATAACTTCTCCCAGTTCTCTTCCTATATTTCTTTCCAGAAACTGCAATTAGCATGTATGTAGCTTCTAGCACTTAATTAACAACTCATTTCTTCACCCTTTCTTCTGCCTGGAATTTATGACATCAATCTAACTCGTTTCACCAAAGTTCTAATTCTGTTTCTGACTAAGTCCTGTTTTGTTGCTTGATGGATCACCATCTCTGACTTTTTCTGAAAACCTTCATTTTTCTTCAACCTCCACCTTTCCTGAATACTTCGCAATTTTTCAAATCTTCGAACGAACAAGCCTTATACTTACATGATGGTTTTGTCTTAGAATAGTCAACCAAGCCACCCTCTACTGCAGTGCCCAGGTTTGTCTCAGATTATCACAATGCCAAATTCCTCGACCCATACATCAATACGTGCAACATAAACCTTCCCTGCACCACAGAAAGTACCGTACAGTGTGCATTATCATTATGTGCTGATTTTGATCCATCTTTTAAAATGTCTGAACTTGAACCTTACACCACCCTGGGCAATTACCTGCTGGACGCCTCCACAAGTGGAGACCTTATGCTGGGGACTTCCATGTGCTTGAGGCCTCCACATGCTGGGTACTCCCACATGCTGCGGCCTGAAGATGCCGGAGGCTCTGCATATTGGGGCATCAACATGCTTGGCACCTCCACATTCTGGAGCCTCCAAATGCTGGTGATTCCACGTGCTTGGGCCTCCTCTTTGCTGGTGCCTTCATATGCTAGGGCCTCCACATGCTAAGGGTCACACACATTCTGAGCCCTCCACTTGCTAAAGGCCTCCACGTGCTGGGGCCTCCCACATGCTTGGGCCTCCACATGCTAACGGCCTCCATATCCTGGGGGGCCTTCACATACTGGGATACTGCCATTATGCTGCGTCCGACACATGCTCGGGCCTTTCCGTGCTGGGGCGTCCATATTCTGGGAGCTTTCACATGCTAGGGAACTCCACATGGGGCCTTTCACATGGTGAGGTCTTCATGCTTGGGGCCCCACATACTGGGGGTCTCCACATGCTGTGGGCTCCAACATGCTGGAGGCCTCTACACATGCCGAGGAACACATACCTGGTGGGGTGAAGTGGGTGTGCCGCATGCTTAAATACCCTTACCTTGGGTCAGTCATAAAGACTAGATAGTAACAAAGGTGTCGTCTTTAAATCTTGTTTTAATATCTAATTTTGTAATCTTTATCTCATTCTTTTTTAATTTTAGCTGAGACTGCACGGGCAGCTGAGGCCCTAATCAAGGCCATCCCATAACGCTATATATATATTTATATATATCCTAACCTGAGCCAGGTACCCATTTTATCGACCAACCCCTAGGAGTGGATGAACAGCTGGGTTGACTGTGGAACGACTATCTTAACCAGTATTCGAACCCGTGCGCTCGAATCAGGGCGGCCCGTGAATGCGTCACGGTCAGGAACGCTAACCGATAAACCACGGGAATCCTAAAGTTATCATCGTAAACTTCTCCTTGGTGTATCGGTTAGTGTTCCTGACCGTGACGCATTCATGGGCTGCCAGGGTCGAGCGCATAGGTTCGAATCCTGGTTGAGGCAGTCTGCCCACAGGCAGTCCCGTTGTTCATCCACTCCTTGGGACTGGATGACAAAATGGGTACCTGTCTTAGGCTAGGGTATATGGGTAAATATATTTGTGTAACGTTCATGACATGGCCTTGATTAGGGCCTCACTTGTCTGTGTCGTCTCAGTTAACATAATAAATATATAAATTGTTTATGTTTATATATGTAAACAACCCTCTCGTACTTATATCGGAGGCATAGCGAACGGATGGGGTGGGGTTTCGAGTGGAAGACGAGGGCTAACACCCCCTTGCGCTGTAGAGCAATACAGTATACAATAAATTTTATAATAATGATGACATAAATATTTTACAGTCATTCTAACACTTAATTCCTCGATAAAGAGTAAATAAATAAAAGAAAACGTGTATTTATGTCTAAAGTGTTTCAGTGATTTAAACTAATCACTGCCATAATTTTATCATTAGGAAATTCTCTCTGCAAAAACACATCATTTTGTTTAATCGTACAGAACTCCCTTGATTATTGCGATCAGCTGTTTTAAGTTATAGCGTGTCACAAATTTATCTTTAGTTGAATCTAGCCTCCAGTGTTGTGATAATTAACCTTACTCCTCTACGACACCTGTATTCAATTTTACCAGAATTTGCCTAAAATTAGAGATCTGATTTTATAACCAAATAATTCACAAAGTGTTAAGTTGTCTATGATACGTTCTGTTCTTACATACGACTTTATTCTGAGCTTTTCATCATTATTTTGTCAAGGTCATAATTCATCTCTGCCCCCACCTTTACCTCCCCTTGACACGCACCCGATATTCTGTCGTGGTCGATCGTCCTGGGGCCACCTGTCGATTCACACCCATTTGATTAATCTCTTTCGTAAGAGAATACACCCTCTTCAAGTGAGTGGGTCAATTTGCTATTAAGTACCATGATCATTTGCTTTGATTTATGTGTCCCTCTTCAATCGTACTGGACGTCCTTATAACTTATAACTTTACTGAAAACCAGTTTCATGTACTTGCTCTGGAAGGTCATTAGGGGCTTCTACTAGTTCCTTACCCTCCTGCTAATCCTGAACGTCTGTTATTGTCGCGGGAAATTATTTTGGGGTAAATCCACGTTCCATCGATTTCGTTTCCCCCTAAGACACTGTTTGGTCAAAGAAAACGGACAGGTTCTTACTATACTTCCAACAAATTTGTGTTCTTTTATCCTGGGTCCTTGTAGCAGCTTTATTGAATAAGGGTTCTTTTTCTATTGACTCCGTAAATGATAATGACAAAAAAAAAAAAAACAGTTCATCCTATTTCAAGACACCAGATATTGCAGTTTGACATTATCAACATTCGTTATGAAAAAACTAGATGATTATCAATGAGACTGTTGAGTGTGATCTGCATTAAAAGTAGGATCATCGTACATGTCTCTTGGGGCAAATACCTGAAATTGCTATAATCACAGTTAATACTCGGCTTACACCTTTCTTTTGCCTATTTTCTGTCGTCCTCTATATTTCCGGTTTTCTGTCACCATGTTTACCACATTATCATTCCGTCTATCTACCTATCTATCCATCCGTTCGCTTATCTCCATATTCTTCCGTTTGATTACGTTTCTCTCCGTCCATTCGCCTGTCTACACTCCCGCCTCCCACGACCTGGCGACGAGCACCTCACGTCGAATTAAGTGCTCGGCTCTCATGCAATTCCTGGCCATCGAGGAAATTCGCCCGGCATTTCCCATTCCGCCTCAAAAAGCTTTCTATTCATTTCCAAATCAAAATTCTTTCTTGTCTTCTGCAGCATCTGCGCGGAGGCCAGTAATGATCCCTCCATTCTTCTCCCAGGAGGCGGAAGGACGTGCCGAAAATAAATGAACACGAATGATCATTGTGATTTTATTATTAGTATACTTTCCTCTCCGAACCAGCATAGTAATGAATTGATTATAGAAAAAGTAGATAGTGATATTAGAAAGGGGGATGGTGATATACATTTAATAATGCTGTATATCTTATACATATGTATGTATACACATGTACCTCACCCTATTTATCCCATTGACAACAGTGGCACGTTTTCTGTTCATCTGAATGTTCTTCCAGTCCAGTTCACTACAGTAGCACACTGCGTACATACTGGGATATGTATTCAACGAATCACTTTGCCAGGAATCGAACCCCGTACCAAATGTTTTCGAACTGGGTAAGCTAAGAGATAAGCTGTGCTGCTCAGTAGATAGTATACCCAGCTCCCACACAAATGGTGGGGGGTTCGAATCTTGCTGTTGGAGGGCATTATGTGCTCTATGAAAGTGCGCGCCATTGCACTATATTGTGCTTGTATGCCAGCCTCAACTCGGTGGGTGTAACATGAACTTTAATCTATCGTGGTTCCGATGGCGTGACAAACCTATCGACGGAGAGGTAGATATACGTATATATACGTGTGTCTGTCGACATGTTAGAATATACCTGTCAGCAAGGTACCATTAATACATCCCCATTAGCTTTACAAGACTTCCAAAGGCTGTTTTATCCAAGAGTAGATCACTATGAGGCACAATACGTGAAAGAACAATAGAGTCGTCGACGGCTCAAAGCGTCAAACACGTGTCTTGCCTTAACGCTCGCCTACTCACACTGAAGCAGACTATGAACTCTTAGGAGTGGGTGGGTGGGGGGGGTTGATCCCCATTTAGCACCCCCCCCAGGCGGTGTCCATATGCTCAAACGTTTCTGCCGCTGCTCCGTTCTCGGACAGGAGTAGGAAGTAATATCATATTCCAGCACGACTTGTATAGTGGTATCAAGCGAGCGCTCACTGTCAAATGCCATCGTTAAGAGTTTAAATGGTCGTTTGAAGCGACTCTTACGTTCAGGCGAAACGCTTCGGGTTCGGCGTTCCCTGCGTTAACAAGGTCAACAACGTCTGTATTAACGAGAGGAACAAACGTTCAGATATCAGGGCCATCGTTCAGGGCTGAGTTTTCTCATAACCTTTCTCAATCTGGCGAAAAAGCAAAACAACACGAGAAACTATATCTGACACATGCAACTTATCACCACCGAGAAGCTGTGCCAGCAGGAAGTCAGCTGTCTTATTCTGCTCCTGCTCTTCCCTCACCGCTATTCCTCGTCCCACACACATCCTCGGTAGCGACCAGCCAACCTATCCGCAGTCTTACTCCCATACATTTACCTTTATCGTACTTAGTCAAATGATACAAGAAATTAACACCTTTGGTTTATATCATTTTCGCTTACGTGTTAAACATGGGGACTGTTTTAGTTCAGCATTTGACCATTATAAAGGCATTTTTTCTTTTAATTTTTGAGAGTCCACTTAATAGGTGTCACAGGAATGCACCGTTTATATATATCGCAATACTGATGTTACGCATACTTGTATATACATTCCTGTTGCTTGTCAAATACCTATGAACTAATTATTACACGTTATTCTTTGCGTTTTTTATGCAGCTTATGAAAACATTATGCTGCCCTGGGTTCTGTAATAACATGTTCCAAGCGTTAATGATTACCAAATTATTTACATCATCACTGATATCGTTAAGAAGAAACTCAGCTCTAGATCATGACCTCTGGTAACTCCGGTATCGTGGCCTCTGGTAACTCTGGTGCCGCATCTCGTTAAGAACCATTCACCGTAACCGTCAACCAGCGAATTTAGCAACTCTAAGTCATGTTATCAGGTCACCCCTCTCTCTTCTTTCATCCCTGGTGGACAGCTGTGTAGCCCTCTTCCATTCACCGCAGATCAGTTCCCGTTATTTAGGCACTATTTTGGTTGCCCTTACTTGGGCCCTCTCAATCATGCCTATGTGTGTGTGTGTGTGTGTGTGTGTGCAATTTCCTCTTGTTATCTATAGGGTTTCAGGGTACATTATAGTAAACCCACGCATTAATAAATTCCCATGTCTCTTAACTATTTTACACTAAGTTTTCAAATGTAATTAACCTTAAGAAAGGCCAAAAGTGAATGATGATTTTAGGCGTAAGTCTGACCAAGACGCCTAACCGCCTATGACCGCCCGCACAGTACTTACAAACCGACTACCGTCACTTGAAAAATCCTACGAGTACAGTTTCAAGAAGTGAACTGTATAACTGTATGTGTCTGTGTCTGTGCACATATACGTGTCGGCTAAATTTTCCTCAACGCCTTGAAGCATCTATAACAACTACAGCGACTCGCCTGCTACTATGGCTTCCGCCACTACTGGCGTTTTTCGAGGAAAAATAACAACATTGATTATTTCCACGTCTCAGACCACATTGAATCGGTTTCCGTTGTTCAGAATCTCTACGCTGGTGGTCTGCTTGGGTCTTCGAGCGCGGTGAATCGAGAATGAGTCAGAGAATCACGGGCATGACCAGGGAGAGGTAGGGAGGGTTGGGTTGGTCCCGGCGGGAGGCGGGAGCGATGGTGTTCGCGCCAATCTTCTTTAGCAGACAATGGCGGCGCGTCACTCCTGCCCCGATCCACGCCCGGCCCGCGCCATTGGTCGGTCACACCCACCTCCCTCCCTCTCTCTGTCTGTCAAGACGCCACCTATATATCTCTCTTGTCCTCTTATTTCCTCCCAATACGATCTGTTTGTCCTGTTTTAGTGTCCTCAGATTTTGACAAAAGTTTGTAATTTCTCACTGGGAAAGGAAAGATTCTGGGCATTTAATGTGTAACTTTTTATCCATCTGTATATTTACCTTATCTCTCCCCGAATGACTTAAAAGCTGTAGAAAATAAATGTGAAATGACATCATTGAGAAATGATGTCTACCCCATCCATTCAAATACATTGCAAGCAAAAACATACACGCAAGGCATAAAGAAGTCTAAAATGTTTGGTAGAACACATCTTCAGAGGACAGTTAGAACCAAGGAATAGTGATAATGGAATGTAAACAGATCACAAGACAAAAGTAACCTGGTGTGGACCTTGGTCCTTGACTGGAGCCTTCAACATAAAAAATGAAATTATAAAAGATAAAACTGGACCAATAATAAATATCAAGCGTTTGTCGAGTCCGTTTTCTCTCTTCACGGCCGAACCTTAGCAGCTTGAGTCTCCAGCGTAATGAGTTCAGCCCTATCGAAAATGTTCCTCACCTTCGCCCTCCTGTACCACCCCACACGATACACCACACTAGACGCATCCATTTCATTCCCACCCTTTGTAAACCACCAGTCTATGTAGGTGTTGGGGGAGTTGGGTCATTAGATCACCAAGTTCGTTAATCATCATAACCTTGTTGACCCAAAAGACGGACCTTCTACAACCCCAAGGCTCGTGTGATCCCAACACACATCAGGGACGAAGGATTCTTCCACCAGCCCTGACAATGATGCTCTTCCCTTCCCCCCAGTGGACCAGACGAGCAATAATCTGGCGCATCTTGACGAGGATCACGAACACAATTGGCCCCTCCTCCTGACAGTCGGTCGTCCTCCCATCCGTTCACTGGGTTAATGACACCAAAGGCACCACAGCTGATGCCACATTGTGCCTGTGTTACCATTATGGACAATTTTTAATCAACAGGGAGGGAGGGAGGGAGGGAGGGGGGCAGTGGGGGGATGGGGGGGTGTTGCGTTATCTAGGCCCAACACTCGGCTCCGCTCGGCCTCGGGGTCTCGTCAGCCTTTTTGCCCGGGAGAGGCTGTTGGTCTCGTATATAATTTGGAAATGAGGAGGAGCTAGCTGGGTGTTCGTCACTTTTGTTGACGCAGACAGTGGGTGGGTCCTGTGAGTGTCATGATGATGGTGATAAAGATATCTTTCCTTTAATTAACCTCTTTCTCTCCATAAGTAGATCGTATTCTACTTTTTTATGAAGAAAGGTTCAATAGACATATGAAAAGTGTTTGTGGGTTTTACGAATCTATATGGCATTTAAGAATGTAGATGGCTTCAACTGATTTAGATGGTCTTGACGTATTCATTCTCAATAATACGATATACCTAATAAACGAAGTTATCAAATGCGATGACAATAACAAGTTTCACTCCCTGGTATTTCCCACGTCATAGTTAATCTAATTATAAACTTTAGCCGAATGATAATAGTTAAAGTTCTTAAACTTTTAAACGGAGACAACAAAAAAGGACCTGAGACTTGTCTGTATACTGCTATACCATGTACAGGCCAAAAAGTGAAAAAAAAATAGTTAAAATCACTTAGAGAAACCATCCCTCTCTCATATATATATATATATATATATATATATATATATATATCCAGTAATGTGAATGAAAATGATGAACAATTTGTTTGTTAGATCGTCGGACCGCTATTGGTCCGACACGGGCCTTTGCCCGTTGGTGGTCCGTTCCCTGGGCTATGTACGTATACGAAAGTCGGGGTCAGCCTATTTTAAAGTCTTCAGAACGCAAGTAAGACAGGGGCTTGCTAACGGTGACACTTTCCTGTGCAGGTCATCCTGCTGACAATGACTGGCTGCTACATGTTCACTCTACTCCGTCCGGTAGGATCTTGGTCCAACTCCGCCCGATGATTTAGTAAAAGACACAACGGACGGACGAAGCCCCGCCTGATGATACAAGACACAAATAGGCATGACCGGACTGATTCCACGCAACGAAAGACTGGTTACAGCACTATATTACGACCGTTGGCTGCGCGCGCAGCATCACTCGGCTTGACTGAAGCAGAGGGGCCGTTGCTACCGCCCTCCCCCTCCTCTTGGACGTGGTCACGTGCAGAGTGCAGCGCCCTCTGGTGCCGGGTGGGCTTTTAGCATCTGGGCGGTAGGTATGAGGTTATGGTCCAGAGCAGGTGTTCCAAATGAAGCTTTTGAGCTTCGTGGATAGTGAGGCCGCTGGTATCACATGATCTTCTTCATGGAAATCCGGGAATCTTGCCCGGAGACTTTGTGTCACTTGGTAGTCCAGCATGTAGCGTTCCAGTGGGTGTGTTGACGTCTCCTGACAGTGGTCGCAGTCTCTGATGACGACGTCAGCTGTTTGCCAGCTGCATTTGTACCCCAGCCGTAGGCGATGTAGACTGACTAGGGTGTCTTGGCGTGTGGCCACAATGTACCACTTGCCTGTCAGGGATCCGGCATTGTGGGCGTCCAGGAGACTCTTCTTGGTGCTGAGCCTTGCCGCTTTCTGTAGCTGGTGTTTGATCTGTTGCAGGCTCACAGGAATGTGCACCTGGATATTGCTAAAACGTGTGGCTGCTTTGGCTACCTTGTCTGCTGTCTCGTTCCCCGCGATCCCCACGTGGCTGGGGATCCAATGTACGTTGACAGGAAGGCCATGTCGCTGTAGCTCTTGAAGCTAAGCGAGGCTCGAGGTGACAAGCTTAATATTGTCTTTTGGGAGGCTGTGTTGCAGCGCTTGCACTGATGACTTGGAGTCCGTGTGT
>JAYMFT010395738.1:0-19315 GCA_038088735.1 Panulirus argus
TAAATGTGAATAAGAGCAAGGTTATTAGGTTCATCAGGGTTGAGGGACAAGTTAGTTGGGATGTGAGTTTGAATGGAGAAAAGTTGGAGGAATGAACCTGGCAGCACATGGAACCCTGGAAGCGGAAGTGAGTCATAGGGTGGAGGAGGGGGCGAAAGTTGTGGGAGCGATGAAGAATGTGTGGAAAGAGAGAATGTATCTCAGAAGGCTAAAATGGGTATGTTTGAAGGAATAGTAGTTCCAACAATATTATATAGTTGCGAGGCATGGGCTATAAATAGTGTTGTTCGGAGGAGGGTGGATGTGTTGTAAATGAAATGCTTCAGGACAATATGTGGTGTGAGATGGTTTGATCAAATAAGTAATGTAAGGGTAAGAGAGATGTGTGGTAATATGAAGTGTGGTTGAGAGAGCAGAAGAGGGTGTGTTGAAATGGTTTGGACATATGGAACGAGAGACTGAAGAAAGGTTGACAAAGAGGATATATATTTCAGAGGTGGAGGGAACAAGGAGAAGTGGGAGACTTAATTGGAATTGGAAGGATGGAGTGAAAGGGATTTTGAGCAGTTGGGACCTGAACATGCTGGAGGGTGAAAGGTGTGCACAGAATGGAGTGAAATGGAATGATGTGGTGTACTGGGGTCAATGTGCTGTCAATGGACTGAACTAGGACATGTGAAATGTCTGGATAGGGAGCTGTGGTTTCGGTGATTACACGATAGCTAGAGACTGAGTGTGAGTGAATGTAGCCTTTTTCGTCTGTCTCCTGTCACTACCTCGCTGACATAGGGGGTGGCGATTTTATTTCCTGTGGGACGGAGTGGCGTCAGGAATGGATGGAGGTGAGGAAGTATGAATATGTACATGTGTATATGCATGTGTGTGTATATATATGTATATGCTGGTATGTATATGTATGTATTGTGCATATATGTGCATTTATGTATATGTATATGTGTGTACATGAGTAGATGGATCTTTTTTCGTCTGTTTCCTGGTGCTGCCTCGCTAATGCGGGAAACAGCAATCAAGTATAATAAAATAAGAAATAATATGAATAAATGGCATTAATGAGATGGCCTTGATTAGTGCCTCAGCTACCTGTTACATCTCAGCTAACATGAAAAAAGGTTTAAAGGGTTGTTAAATGCGTCTGATGATCAGATGACAGATGTGGAATGTTTTGGATGTGGAGATATGAGATGTGAGAGAGTCTTGGAAAGTTTTTTGGTGAAGAGATGGTTAGAGTCTTGCATGAGATGAGGTGTAGCAATGTGGCTGGAGTGAGTGGGATTGCAGTTGAATTTGTTGAGAATGGGATGAATGTCTTGCAAGCCTTTTTTCCCCAGACATTATGCTTCTTTTTCATATGTTTTTTCTTTATTTTTTTTCTAGAATAAAGAGCTCTGTAATGAATCAGCTTTTTATGGGAATCTATAAATATGGTCCTTATGTACTGTAATACCTCATTGATTTACGAAGGATGTAACCTTAGAAAATGGTATACAAGTCATATTCATATAACTAGACCTATTATTAAATATTTTTGAGTCCTCACAGGAAGAAAATCTTGATCCTGCTACCCCATATTTATGATGGTCAAGCTGATGCAAAACACAGCAACCCATTCTGCCTGCTGTGCTACTTACTATTGGCTGTAAACTTAGAGTTGCAAAACTGTACACTGTTGTTCATGTCCTATACAATGATTAGGCAACAAGAAGTTGCACCATTTATTAAGGCTGACAGCTTATACTCAACTGTTTGTATCCTTTGTGTGTTAAAGTCCATAAAGTAGAGGAACAGTCCATTAACTATAAGAATGCATTTGGGTACTGGATGAATAGAACATTCCCTTAAATTGAATACACTTTTTTTTAAGGCTCCAGTTATGGACAAAAGTCATCATTGAGGCCAGGCCTATATTGAAATATGAAGAGGTTAAAGAAAGGGAAAATGAAGAGATAAGGAAAAGTATTTAAGAATTTTGGTGTTAGTGAAAACTTTTATCTAGCTTAAACTTACCATATTTTTAATCCAATCATACCAAGATCAGAGGGCTTAATATTTCCTCTTTTCTTCCAGCTACAAAGCCATACAAGTGCCAGGAATGTTTTAGAGAATTTCCTTCTCTGAGCACTTTGAAACGCCATTATTTAGTTCACTGGGACTTAAGACCATTCTCATGTTCCACATGCAACAAGAGCTTTCGGTAAGTTACTCTATTTTGTTTAGCTGATCTTTTTGGTTTCCTTATATAAATCCTATGGGAGAATGATAAATGAAAAGAGAAGTTAGGAGCATTCTTCCAAAAGATATCCTTATTAGTAAGCATTCCTTAATGGATAGGTTACCTGAAGGATGTTTAGGTAAGTTAAATGTCATGATAATGTTACATATCTGTAATCTTTATATTTTTTTCATACTTGTTTACCTTTTCCCATGTTATTGAGGTAGCCCAAGGAAAAGATGAAGAAATGGCCTCATTTTCTCACAACCATTCTCTAGCTGTCATGTTTAATCCCCTGAAACTAGAGCCACCTATCCACAACCAGGCTCCACAGACCTTTCCATGGTTTTCCCTGGCTACTTCAAATGCCCTAGTTCAGTCTTTATACCAGAAGTAAACAATCTTGATGAGCCGATAGCTTACCAGGAATGGAAGTAATATCTCATTATAGATGGGCAAAAAAATTAATGCTGTGTTCATGGTAGTCCACTGAAAATTTTTCAAAAATAAATGAATTTCCTATCCTTTAAGGTACAGAAAAACTTATGCTACCAACCACATCTCCTGCATATAGAAAGCAAGAGAAAGGTGTGGTCACAGAAGGCAGGTAACCCTCTACTTTTTAATGTCTTTTCCTAAAAGTGGGAACAGAAAGAGCAAAGAGATTTTCTCTTTCAAAGGCTCAGTTCCTACTGCTACGTTTAAGGTTGAAAAGATGAGTATGAAACAAAAAATTTTAAATTCAACTGTCTGTTACACTAGAGGACATTGCTGCCATCTTTCACTGAGTTGTGTTTTATTTTTCTTTCCTGTACAGCATTTGCATACTTATACACTTTATGTAGTCTTTAGATGGACAAATCCAATGCATTAAAGTCCTATTTATCCAGACTCAGCTTGTCTGGATCTCCAGATTGAACAGATAAAGAAATGTCTAGATACTTTATGGTTGAGATACATCTGGTTATGTTGGAATGGTTATCAAAGTAATTCAAAATAAGGTATATCTTTTTACCTAAATGTATAGTATGATTAAAGAATATTGTCAAAAGGACCTTCAGGAAAAGGAGCTATTGGCAAGAGAGGGTATGGAAGACAACTGCAAGAGTTTGAAGTGGTATGATGAGAGTATATAGATGTCAGGATCCCATACAAATGGCAAGAATAGGCATTAGGATGTTATTGTGTTTAGATAAAGACTAGGACATAGAAGTGAATGGGAATAGGTAGTTAATTTTGAGGATGTTGATAAGAAATATAAGATGTGTTTTGTTGAGCAAAAGGATACATTTGAGCATTACAATCAAGAATTTAACATATTATGTGGTTTTAGACTAAGAGGAGATGATGTGATCAATATTGCTCCCAGATTTTTAAAATGTATTAATGAGGCAGTTAAAGTATGGAGATAACATATATGGAACATTGTTAATTAATGTCTACAAGGGTATATATAATTACAACTGGCGCCTCAGTGTATTGTATATGGTTTCTCTTTTCTCTTGAACGTAAACTTATTTATACTGAAATGAAAGAAACTATGATTGTGCATACTGTATGCAATATTACACATCTGAAATAGAAAAAAAGACAGTTATATACTTTGCTAGGAAAGCAATAAAATATTAAGAAAATTAGGTGGATGACTAAACAAAATGCTGATTCAAAGTAACAGTTGATTATGGACAGTGTGGCTACAAAAGGCATTAGTAGTGAAAGTCAACCAAGCTATGGTAAGTACTAAATGTTTTGTGTTTAGACTACCCGCGGTATCAGGAGGGTTAGTGACATCTGCTTAGTGAGCCAGCACTCTAGTGGCTGTTAAGTTGCACTCCTCTGACCCAGTTAGCTGCCCTTTCTTTCTGCCTCGCTAACATGTGGACTACCGGCATTCTGTCCACAAACATGCAATCTCTCCTTGTCAATGTAACACTTGACAACACTTGACTCTCACGGCTCATTCTTCGTAGCTCTAGATTTTCCTGCGGTGAGCACTAAGCGCTAGTCCTGCCTTTTGGCAAAATGGTAGGAGCAGTAGATAGAAGTAGGAGGTAGGAACATTTAGGCAGGAGCATTAGGTAGAAGTAGTAGGTAGGAGCATTATAGAAGTAGTCATTAGGAACATAAGGTAGGAGCCTCTGCAAACACTGCACTAGACTTGCCCTGTGCCAGTGGCTTGTTCAGGGTGAGGCACTAAAGGCTAAGTAGCAACATTGGAGTTCTCTAGTTATAGAGACTGTGTTGCCATGGCCACCCCTTTGATGAAGTTCCAGTTGGAACAGGCATCAGAGATATCGATAGATAAATAGATTGTCTTGGGCAAAACCTCATCATGGGCAGGGATATGCTAAGTCAGTTGCTTTCCCTTGTATATATATTAGGTACTGCATGTCTATATTAAAAGTGCATATTAGCTCAGAAGTAGGTAATGATAGGAAAACACAAGGAAATAAAGGCAGCAGGAAGTAGGAAGTAATGACAATAAAGCTTTAACAGTAGAACCTAAGCCAATAGGAAATATAAACATTTAATCCCTCTTCATAGTATCAGGTTCCATGTCATGGAATGTGTATATTACATCATCACTTGTTCAACATATGGCTGTAATCCTTAAGTCATCTTTAAGGTTCATTTTCTTTGTTGTAGTGGTTTATGTGTGCATTAACTAAAGTTTGCTCAGAAGTTGTTGTGATGGAACAAAACACAAAGATATAGAATTTGTGTTAAGTAATAACAAAGTGATAACAATAGAATGTAAACCATTTTGAAAACAAACACTAAGTCATATACAGTTTATAGTATCAGGGTCCTTAGCTTCATATGTGAATGTCCCAAAATTTATATTACCATATTTGTTTGTTAGGCAGGTGAACACTTAAATACACTGGATTAAAGGATTATTTTCTCATGATGTAATGGTGCAATAAGGTGACTTAGTTTGTTAGTAATGTAGGCTAGTAAGCTGCCTTGTTTATACAGATAATTTATTGATAATTCAACAAGCTTTTAAGTTCTAGCTAGATGACTCTAAAGCAAAGGTCACCATAACTGGAGATCCGTTTATATCTTATTTTTTTTCATATATGCTCGCCACCTCCTGCATGAGTGAGGTAGCACTAAGAACATATGGCAGTGCCTTAGAGGGAAAACTCTTTACTTGGCTCCTTATTCTGTTCCTTCTTTTGGAAAGTAATACAGGAAGGGAGGATTTCCAGCCACTCTCTCCCACCCCTCTTAGTAGCCTTCTATGACATGCAGAGGATACGTGGGGAGCATTCTTTCTCCCGTCCCCAGGGATTATTGTATCTTGATTATAACCACTTAATTCTTCTTTTTTTATCACAGATATTGTGTCATGCAATGCCACAGCCCGTAGTAATCTTATGATCAGCATTTCTTCTTTCTTCTCCCTTTCCTCCATATGGTGTATGATCTTCATTCAGTCCAAAAATAAGACTTTCCTCTGTCATTTTCTCGGTTTAGTAATCTCTCTAATTTTGGTGCCACCTGCTTTATGGACTTCTAAGTCCATTAGTTTTGTTTCATCAGTCTCTGTGTTTCTAACTTTCTTTGTAATCTCTCTTGCTAACAAGCACTGATCCTGTATGTTTTGAACTTTATTTGACCAGACATTTCTATAGCTGGAGATGTTTTATATGTGCAGCAGGTAGTAGATGGTAGGCAGCCAACGACCAGGGAGGTATACGACCATTACTGCCTACATTGGTATCAGGAGGGTTAGTGATGGCTGCATAGTGAGCCAGCACTTCACTGGTTGTCTAGTTGCACTCTTCTGATCCAGGTAGCTGTCTTTCTGTCTGCCTCACCCACATGTGGACTTCTGGCATTCTCTCCACAAACAGACAGTCTTTCCTTGTCATACATAACACTTGACAACACTTAACTTACACAGCTCATTCTTCATAACTCTAGATTTTCCTGTGGTGAGCACTATACACTCGCCCTGCCTTCTGGCAAAATTGTAGGAGACATAGATACAAGTAGTAGGTAGGAACATTTAGACAGGAGCATTATGTAGAGGTAATGGGTAGGAACACTGGGGAGAAGCATTAGGTAGTAGTATTCAGCAGGAACATAAGGTAGGAGCCTCAGCAAACACTGCAATAGAGTTGACCTCTACCAATAGGAGGCACTGGAGTTCACTATAGTCATCATACTCAACGTTGGTACAGAAGCCACACCACTCATGTAGCTAAGGTAGCTAATTGGTTCGTATGCAGTGTTCGTGTCGCTGTTCATTTATTCGCATTATGTGTATAAACTGTGAACACAATTGGTGTGAATAAATGGATATTGACACGAACATTGTATATGAACCAATCAGCTACCTTAGCTATGTGAGGTGTGTGGTTTTAGGTGCCAATGTTAGAGTATGATGATTACGGTTACGGAGACCCTATTGCTGTGGCCACCCCCTTGATGGAGTTGCAGGTGGGAACAGTCATCAGAGATATAGATACACAGAAAGAATGTTATTTTTCTTGTAATCAGACTGTTATTTTTCTTGCAAGCAGCAAATACCATAACTAACGGGGCTGTATTTTCTTTTGTGTTGAGTTTTATTCTCATGGTTTGGATGGCTCTTCTTCCACTTCTGTCTTTGCTAGAATGTAATCGAAAGCCTTAATTCTCCTGCTATTACTGTTTTTAACCATCCTTTTTCATCCACTATGGTGTTGTATTTACCTTTGTTATACAGGTAATATTTGGGCTACTGCTCTCATGAGCTGTTTGATGTGTCCCAGCCCCTATGACCTTGCTCCACAGCATGCATACGAGTACTACTTTCCATAGTATCTGTGAGGAGACTAGCTACATGAGGATTGACTGTTTTGATGCATCTTTTTTTCATACTTGCTAAAGATATCGAGAAATGTAGTGAGATGATGTGAAATAGAAAATTTTTTTCTTTGTCTCTTTCTATAACCATCCCACCTCTAAGAGTTGGGTCTCCAAACACCTGACAAGCATAGATTTATCTTTCTTACACTCTTTCTTCATGTACCTATTATCTTAACATTTACCCAAAGTGGTGATGATTGGGGCATCATTGTGCTTGAGCCATATTGGCAAAAAAGAAAAAAAAATGAAGGAGCACTTGTCTAAGCACTGATTTATGGCTGTGAAAGGCAGGTGTATATTGGTTAGGATTGGTAAGAACATGCAGTACAGGTGAATAACTTGAGTAGTAATTTTGTCAGTAGGAGGACAGATAGAATGAAGATACGAGAGGGTTATGTGGCATGAGGTCATTAGAAAGACATATAGATGAAAGTCTTTCAGGGTTGCACAGTCATGGAAAACATACAGTGTAAGAAGATATATAGCGATATATTAGAGAGATATCCCTGGGAACAGGGGAGAAAGAATACTTCACATGTATTCCTGCATGTCGTATAAGGCGGCTAAAAGGGGAGGGAGCAGGGGGCTGGAAATTCTTCCCTCTAGTTTTTACTTTTCTAAAAGTGCAATAAATGTTGGGATGCATTCATATATGAATAAGGTGTTTAAAATATTTTGGGGAAGACAGTTAATTAGGGTTGTGGAATTAGTAGTAGGATACAAAGTTGTGAGATATAAAAGTGGTAATATATGGTATACAGATGAGATTGGAAATGCTGTGGAAGAGAAGTAAAAGGCATTTGGTAGATTACTTGAAAGGAATATTCCAATGGAAGTTCAGCAAAGAAGGAGGGAAGAGTATAAGTTATGTAAGTGGAATGTTAAGATGTTGATAGAGGAAAGCCAAGAAAGAATACATGAAGATTTTGGACAAAAGTTTAGTGAAAAGTTTAAAGAATTGTACTTGAAGGAGGAGAAAAAGGATAGAGGTAGATGTAAGAGTGGAAATGTAAATATGAGAAGCAGGGAAGAGAACTTGCTGCATCAAAAAGGAGGAAGTAAAAGGAAGATGGAAAGAGTAATTTTAAGAACTGATGAATGTGGGAGAAGGTGAGGCAGCAGTTGTTACATGCATTGTTATGGAGGATGAAGGAAAAGGATACAAGTGCAGGGGCCTATAACAAAAAGAGAGGTAAAAAAGGTAATGATGAGTTGGAAGGTAGGAAAGGCACCTGGAGTGAATAGCTGAAATGTGTAGAGGAGAAAGTGTGATAGAGTGGGGTGCATTTAATATGTATTAAGCAATTATAGGGAATGAGTCTGTTAAGTATACCAGGCAAAGTGTATGCAGGAGTGTTGATTGATAGTGGGATGGAAGTGACTGAATGCAGAAAAAGTAAGGAGCAAGGGCATTTTAGGAAAGGTAGGGGATATGTGGATCTGATTTTTGCAGTAAGAATGAATATGGAAAAGTTTATAGCAAAAGGTAAGAAGCTGTATGCAGCTTTTCTGTATTTAGAGAAAGTGTATGACAGAGTCAAATGAAATACTTTATAGGATGTGTTAAGGATATATAGGGTAGGGGGAACAATTGTTGGATGGTGTGAAAGCCTTTTATAGAGGAACAATTGCATGTGTAAGAATGGATGTAGTGTTGAACAAAAGTTTCTGTATACCTGAGAGTGTGAGGCAGGGCTGTGTGATGTCACTGTGGCTTTATAACACATATATGGATGGAGTGATAAAATAAACAAAAGCAGAACAAGGGAAAAGTGGTGTAGCGATGGATTATGGTGGTGTGGTATGGTGACTAGTGATAAGCCTGTTTGCAGATGATGCTGTGTTGTTTACTGAGAGTAAAGAGGAGTTGTAGAAGGTTGTAAATGAGTTTTAGAATGTGTGTAAGCACAGCAATTGAAGGTAAATGTAATATAAGTAAGGTAATGGTGATTGAAGGGGAATAAAGTGAAGGTATAGATTTTTCAAAACTGTGTAGTGTGAGAGAATAAAGTAGATTAAAGTGTGGGAATATAAGTGGAAAAAGACTGGAAGAGGTGATAGAATGTAAGTATGTCGGAGCTACCGTGGGCAAGTTTGGTGATGTGAAAGGAGAGGTAAGGGAAAGAGCAGTAGAGGGTAGAAGAGTCACTGGGTCCCTTTGTAGAATAATAATGGGTATGGAAGTGAAGAAAGGATTAAGGGACAGTATAGACCTCCTAACCCTGACCTATGCAGCCAAAACATGGAAATGGGATGAGTCACAGAAGACAAGGATGCAGGCTGTGGGAATGAGTTGTATGAGAGATTTGGCATGGCAGGAAATGCAAAGGGAATGAATTATAGTGGGTGAAATGTAAGATTTTTAGAGATTTGGTATGGCAGGAATTGCAAAGGTAATGAATTGTAGTGGATGAAATGTAAGATTTTGAGATAGTTTGGGCATTTGAAAGCTTGAAAAGAATGTAGGATTGGGAACTTATAAGGAGAGTGTGTGATAGTCCAATAAAAGGGGTTGGTGTGAGAGGATGACCACTTGTGACATGGGAAAATATAGTGGAAGTATTGGAGCAAGAGAAATGGGGGAAGAATGCATGGAATGGTGCATGCAAAGGAGGCATCAACTGACAGGGAAAAGTGGAGACTCTTTTGCCATGGCCAGTCCCTTGATAGGAGTTACCAGAAGTAATGGGCATCAGAGATATAGAAGACAGATGGCAGTAGAATAGAAGATAGAAGGGCAAGAAGACTGAAGGAAGTAGATAGAAGTAGTATGATTGGCCAGAGCTAGGAATCTTTTAGTTAAAGATGATAGAAGAATGACTGGGGATCAGATGCAATGGAAGTTGTTTTTGTGGAGGTGGTATGATTGGAGACATTGGTCTCAGTTGATGAATCAACTTCATTTGTAAAGTGAAGAAGTAAGAAGTACTTTTGTAAGAATGGAGGTCCATGTTTCACTTTGATACAATGAGCATGGTTAGAGGATGTTTGTGAATTATATCTGGAGGCTTATGTACCTGTTCCACTCTGTTAAGTAGGTATGGAATAAATATAACTGATAGATAGAAATAATGACGTTCTGCTGTTTTCTTCATCCACCTTTCAGGTATGCACAAGGTTTGAAGCGGCATATGATAACACACACTGCTGAGAGGCCACATGTGTGTCAGCAATGTGGTAAAAGCTTTGCTCTTAAGGGCACCTTAAATGTTCATATGCAACAGCATTCAACATCAAGAACTTTTAAATGTTACAAGTGTGGTAAGCCAGATTTCTTTCAGTTTATAAAATGTATATAGGTTTAGATTTCTCTTCACTTACGGAATGAGCTAGAATTGGAGATGACACCCTACAAGTTGGTCATTAGAAATAGATTTATTGCTTATATAACAAGTAAGTTCCAAGGATACAGAAAAAAGAATACTTCTTTCATGTTCTTCTTGTATCATAGAATGTGTCCATAAGAGGCATGAGCAAGAGGCTAGAAACCCTCTCCTTGTGCTTCTGTTTTAAAAAATGGAACAGAAGAAGGTTGCCTATTATGTCAGAATGTGTATGGCTGTAACCAGGATGAGTAAAAGGGAGAGACATGTAATATTTTTGGGAAGAGGAACCTGGATGTTCTAGCTCTGCATAAAACAAAGCTCAAGGGGAAGAGAGAAAAATGGTCTGGGAATGTACTAGGGGTAAAATCTGGGGATTGTGTGAGGATGAGAGCAAAGTAGGGGATGGCACTTCTGCTAAAGAGAGAGTTGTGGGAATGAGTAAGCGAGTGTTAGAGTCAGCCCTAGACAAATGAAGGTGAAAATGGAAGTGGATTATGAGAAGTGGGTGATTGTTAGTGCTTATGCACTTGGTAGCAAGAGAACAGTATGAACATGTAACTACAGGCTTCCTTATTCTGGCTCTTTCACCCTATTAGATAATTAGCCTTTTGTGATTTGATTGGGTGTAGTGTATATATGTAAGGTAAGCAGATAAGAAAGGGTAGTAAGTGGTGAGATGATGAAGTAAAGTTGCTAGTGAAAGAGAAAAGAGAGGTGTTTAGGCAGTACTTATGGGGATGGAGTGCAAATTATTGGAAGTTGTACAGAATGCAGCAGGTCAAGAGTGCAGGGGTTGAAAAAGAAGGCAAAGAAGAGTTGAGGTGAGCAAGTATCAGTAAACTTCAGGGAGAATAAGATGTTTGGGAAGTAGGTTATCAGCGTGAGAAAAATAAAAAGAACAAATGGTAACATCAGCGAAGGATGCAATTGGGGAAGTGGTAATAGGTAATCATCAGGTGAGAAGATGGAGTGAATATTTTGAAGGACTGTTTCATGTACTTGATGATCTATCTATCTATATCTCTGATGCCTATTTCCTTTAGGAACTCCCTCAAGGGAATGGCCACTGCAAAAGAGTCTTCATAGTTTATGACAAGGTGGCAAATGTAGGGGAGGTATGCAAAGTGAGTCATGGAAAGTGGTTTGGTGAAAAGAGAGGAGTTGGTAAAAGCCTTATGTAAGATAAGATGTGGCAAGATGGCTGGAGTGGATGGTATTGCAGATGAATTTCTTAAGAAAGAGGGTGACAGTGTTGTTGTTTGGTTAGTTAGGATTTTTAATGGATGCATGGAACATGGTGAGGTACCTGAGGATTGGCAAAATGCATGTATAGTGCCATTGTGCATACACAGGCAAGGGGGATGCAGGTGAGTGTACAAACTACAGTTATAAATATGCTGAGTGCACCTGGTAAGTTTTGTGGGAGAGTGGAGATTGAGAGGATGAAGACAGGTACAAAGCATCAGACTGCAGAGAAACAATGTGGTTTCAAGAGTGGATGAGGATGTGTGGGTAATTGCTTTAAAGAACTTGTGTGAAATATGCTCAGAGAAACAGAAGGATTTGTATGTGGCACTTAAAGATCTGGAGAAATCATACAATAGTGTTGATAGAGATGCATTTTGTAAGGTCTAGTAAATATATAGTGTGGAAGGAAAGCTATTAGAAACAATGAGTTTTTATCCAGAGTATAATGTGTGTGAGTAGGTCCAGAGGAGGTTAGTGGCTCATGGTGAAGCTTGGTCTGCAGAAGTGTGTTCTGTTTGATTTATTTATGCTTGGGATGGAAAGGGAGGTAGATGCAAGAACCTTTTAGAGAGGGGCAAGTATGCAGTCTGTAGTGGGTGAAGGGGGCCCTGGGAAGTGAGTCAGTTGTTTGCTGATGACACAGCACTAGGGCAGATTTGATCAGAAACTGCAGTTCTTCTCTGAGTTTGGAATAGTGTGTGAAAGGAGGAGTTTGAGAGTAAATGTGAGCAAAAGCCAGGTTGTTTGGTTTAGCAGGGCTGAGGAAAGGTTAGTTTGAGATGTGAGTTTGAATAGAGAAAATTTAGAGGGAGTGGAGTGGAACCATAAGAAGGTAAGTTAGGGATGTAGATTCTCTGAACATTGAGGAATGTGTGGAAAGAGAGGTCAGTATCTGGGAGGCCAAAAATGGATATGTTTCAAGGTATAGTAGTCCCATCATTGTTGTATGGATGCAAGGCATGACCTATAGATGAGAATTTGCACAGAAGGGTGGATGTGTTTAAAAGGAAGTGTTAGAGGATGATATGTGGTGTAAGGTGGTTTTGGTTAGTAAATAATGAAAAGGCAGTAAATAATAAAAGGGTAAGAGAAAGGAGTAGTAATAAGAAAAGTGTGGTTGAGAGAGTCAAAGAGGGTGTGCTGAAATGGTTTGGACATTTGGAGAGAATGAGTGAAGAGAGGTTGACAAAGAGGATGCATGTGTCAGAAGTAGAGGGAACAAGGAGAAGGTAGAAACCAAATTAGAGATGGAAGGATGGAGTAAAAAGAATTTTGAGTGCTTCAGGCCTAAACATGTAGGAAGGTGTAAGGCATGCACGGGATAGATTGAACAGGAGTGATGTGGTATACACCGGGTGACATGCTGTCAATGGACTGAACCAGGGCATATGAAGTAACTGGGATAAACCATAGAAAGGTCTGTCTGGCCATGTTGTATGCAAGGGGCTGTGGTATTGATACATTACACATGATAGCTAGCAAATAGATGTGATTGAATGAGGTTTTTCTTTATCTGTTCCTGCCACAACTTTGCTAATGCAGGAAATGGCAAACAAGTATGGAAAAAGAAAGAAGTAGGATAGATAGATTGAGGAATGAAAATATTAGGACTTGTGGGGTGAAGAAATCAATAGAAATGTACACTTAATTTTGATATGATTTTTTGAAGTATAGGAAACTGTGTAATCTTTCTTTCGTTTACAGAAAAAGTTCTTGCAAAGAAACAAGAAATGAAGTCTCACCACTGCAGCCAGACCAGCAAAGATGCTCCACCAGCTAAGAGTGGCAGTGCTGAATATTGTGTTCTTAGCATGACATATGATAATGTCACTAATAGAGAGAACAAGGAAAGTACAGATGAACCTGTGGCACGTCTTGTTCCTGATGTTTTAGATGACATAACTAGTGTTACTACATTGATATCAGATGGTTGTATTAATGGTATAGCTCCAGTAGCAGGACTTGTTTCAAACCATATCACAAATACTGTTACACCTGTTGGTAATTTGGTTACTGAAGTTAACAGTGAAATGGTACCTTTATCTAAAACAGTAGCAAGTAGTAATTATGCTGAAGTACCATATGAAACTCAGTTTTCAAATGAGGCAGCTGAAAATTCAGAATCACCCCAAAATATGGAAGACACTTATGAAGATGATAATTTACTCGCAAGTACATCTCATCTTCCTAATGCCAACCAAACTGATGTTCTGTCGCAAGCATATGCAGTTGTGGATGAAAGTGTGGTAACTGATTGTGTAAACCTACATGAATGTTCAGTACTGGAAACTAATCAAGAGCCAGAAGTGAATGAGAATACGATATATACTTTGGTGACCATAGATAGTGAAGTAGAGCAACCAACCCTCATCACTATTCCAACAGTATCAAACACTGGTTCTGAAGAAAATGTGACTCTTCAGATAAATTTTCCTAAAGATGGATGCTCTGAGGTTTTTATTATCAAAGGGTAAAAGCTGATTATGATTTTTCTGAGGTAAAGAAATAAAAGGGTACTATCTGTATTTTTTCTGAAATTAAAGTTTTTTTGAAATGTAAGAATTTTTACAGAAAAGTACTGCAATATCCCAAAACAAAAGTATGTGTAAAATCCATTATCAATCATCAAAATGAGATTTGAAGCCCTTCATTATCTTGATTTGCATTATTTTTTTCATTGGTTCGGAAGCATAAAACCTATATATGATCATAACTCAGAGTAGTATGGAAGTCTATAAATTATAGTCCTTAAAGATCACTAACTTCATGTACCTTCTTTAAGTGTGAAAATTCCAACTTAGTCACACAAAAGATTTTGGAAATGAATCCAAGGTAGAAGGTAAGCATGATGAATGTATGAATGATTGGACAAAAGATATAGAACAAAAAGTGGTAAATAGTCCCTTACTGTGTAGTTATAGATAAGAATACTTCCTGTTAAGTTGAATTTCATTCCAAAATTTGTGAGAATAGAGCACGTTACTCGAAAATCGATAGATTGATGATGATCAAGCTTTCTTACCTTACATGATGGTGTATGAAATCTAGGTTTTTACAGTGCCCTGTGTTAAGTCCTGTCACTTGTATAATTGACAGGTAGATTCACATATCACTAGACCATCCAAGTGTTTTTGTTTTGCTTTATCCTGGTTGTAGGTAACACAGATGACCATCATGGTATTTACTACAATCCCAGTACAAATGTAATTTGTGCATAACTCAAGATTAGTTATAATCCTTAAAATCCTCACTATAAGATAGTGTCTTGTACAAGTAAATGGAAACACTTTGTTTTTGATAAGTAAATTCTTATTTTCTAAAATATATGTATTTATCTATATGTTATTTTAAATTTTATATGTTTAAGAACTTTTAATAGAAAACTTTTCATACATGAGTTCCAGCACAAAGAAGGTTTTTAATTCATATTTCAATCATTTATCCTTTTCAGGAGATTTTCCTAGGTTACATATAGTGCCTGCCAATGAAATGGGTATATCTGGGCCCATGGCAATTATATTGACACAAATCACTCTACCCAACCAAAAATAGTGTTAGTGTCCACCAGTGAAGTTGGCACCCTCCAGCAAGCTGTGGCATAATACAGGAGCCTGCCTCTGTAGCAGTTTAGCTCTTATAGGAGGTAGGAATACCTTGTTGTGCTCCTCACTTATGTCCTGGATTTTCGTTGTTTATCCCTTTTCATACTTTTACCACCTACTAGGTTGGAAATACTTGCCATACAAGTGAAAAGGTAGCTTCTTTAGTTGCGCTTTACAAGGGAAATAAGCTACGTAAGGAAACTTTAGCTTCTTTAGTTGTGCTTACAAGGGAAATAAGCCACGTAAGGAAATTTCTAATATTATCAGTGTGATCTTGAGATCAGTACAACATTCTGTGAAAAAATTTAATGATAGTGACAGCCCCCCCTACACAGACCCATGTGATATTGTCTGGGGAAGGTCAGAAAAACAAGTCCATGTACTCTGAATGTTCCTAAACTTAAAATGGATGCAAATCCACACTTGAAAGAGAATGCCCTAGACTGCTCAGTGATGTGTTTGTAAGGGCAGTGCAGTGCTACTTACATGAGTACCTTAAGTACTGGAGCTGCAGGCTGTGTCTCAAAGTGCTAGTATCCATTGGCACTAGAAGAAAAAAATTGATTTTTTTTTGCAAGAAATATGTGGTGTGGGATACAGCTAGGTTCAGAAATGTCTTGTGATGAGTCCACCTTTTCTGTTACAGTTGACTAGGCTTTGATCCATTTGACCTCAAGTACATTGCAAGCACCGTAAAGTTCCCTGCTTCACTTATGGTATGGGATAGTTTCAGTTATTTTTGTGTTGGTGACACTGTAGTGTTGCTAAAGAATGAGCCTATGAACAGACATAGTTGCCTCGAGCTACTGTGTGACCATCTTCCAGATTCATTTAAGAAGTGCAAGACCAAAGTGTTCATGCAGGATGAGGCTCCTTATCACACTACCTAACTAGTCACTGATTACCTTAAAGACTGTGAGTGAACTTTCTCAGTAACTGACCCAGGAATTTACCAGGTTAGCATCCATTCAAAACCTTGTGGGTGATTATAAGAATAAGATTACATAACAGGGATACTACATTCCTACCTAGATGGTGGTGGTCATTCATGAAATTTGGCTAAAGATGTAACCTAAATGGCTTCAGAACTTTGCTGATTCAGTTCCTGGTCACTTAAGAGTGTATAAAAAGCAGAGGCAAAATAAAAGGTACTAGTTGGTGGTGAATACATGGTTTTCGTGGTTTTATTTTATGTTTATCCTTAAGGGTTGTGCCATAGCTTCCTTGTGTGTACTTCATTTGCATTCAGTGTACATAAACATATATATATATATATATATATATATATATATATATATATATATATATATATATATATATATAGTTAAGGAGACAGCCTTGATTAAGCCATTCAGTTACCCGTGCCATCTCTGCTAACATAAAGAAAAAATAGTCAAATCTGTTTAAACTTTAAAAATTCTGTCTATCACATCTGCATTTTTCCTGGGGATAATGACAATAATGTGGATAACTACGTCAACGCTTTAGGCTCTCAATTTCTTGCCTTCGGGTTTAAGTTCAACACCAACACAACTCTGGGAGGAACGTCTCCAACTACAAGTTGCGGAAACGCCATGTCGTCTTACCCTCTCTGTAAAATGTCTTCATATCACCCTTAACGCGAGCCTCGTCTTTGTGTGTGTGTGTGTGTCCCTCTCACCCCTTCCGGCGCTTTCTGTAAACTCACACCATAAAGGATTCCGTCCCTCGTCCTGAGTGTTGTGTGCGTGCCTCACGCCCCGGTGTTGTTAAGCCCCTGTATTGTCCTAGACGACTCTCTCTTCGCCTCCTTACCTTCAGTAACCCTGGTCTTCCTATGTCGCCTCTCTCTCTCTCTCTCTCTCTCTCTCTCTCTCTCTCCTTACGTATCATACGTGTGCGGTATCGATTCTTCTCCTCCCTCGTCCCGTCCGTATGACATATACTGCGGTCAAACGATGTTTACCCAGTTAGGTAAACATATGACATGGCAAGTTTTGATTTCAGTGTCTGTCTTTTTTTTCTTTTTTTTCAAGGCTCCAGTCACGGACAAAAGTCCACATCAAGGCCGGGCCTTAATTGGAATATAGAGAGAGTTAAGAAAAGGAAAAAAGAAAAGACAAGGGAAAGTATTTACGAATTTTTGAGAAAGTGAATATATTAGAATGTGAATGTATTTTGCCATCTCCAGTAAGTAACTATTATGATATAACACCACGGCATCTCAAGTGCAGCTGTGCCGGATAATCTCGGTGTTAGGAGAGGTTGTTGTGTGGTAAGCTTACAGTACACGAGGGGTTTGTTCTAAGCCCACGCTCCCATGAATTTGGATGTCTTTGTTGTAAGGTTATAACACTGGTGGGCTGTATTGTGTCGTCAAGACAGAGCATTTGAAAAGTTTATTATAATGTAAACTCACACCACTGAAGGAGTGTGAGGGTGTCACAGACCCACACCACTTGGGTAATCTGCAGGCTATTACCACTGAAAGTGTATGCTGTACGGCGAACTTATACCACCTGAGAAATACATTGCGCTGTTAGCCTCATGTCTCAACGCCATCCATCCAGTTCTTCCTTTCGTTATTCTTTAGTGACAGCGGGCCGGCTGTCCTTAGTATAGAGGCTGTCTCTGGTATCCCTAGGATGGGGACGTATTTACCAGGGCGTGGATGTATTCTCCAGGGTAGGGACGCATTCACCAGGGCGGGGACGTATCTAATAGGAAGGAGGCGTGTTTACGAGTGGGGGACGTATTTCCCAGGGCGGGGACATATTTACTAAGATGAGGATGCATTCCTCAGGGTGCAGATGTAATTACCAGAGTGAGTGGACCATTTGTTCGGGAATGTCGGGGGGAATTACCTGCCTGGGATCATTCGTGAAGGACGAACCTTGCGGTAATAATCCCCGCTGGAGTACATCTGAAGGATTATTCACAAGGATCTATCTGCTGGAAACTAATCGTAGCGGATTATTCGTGGGAGATTTGCACGAGGATTACCACTGGGAGAATGGCATAGGGGGGTTAACATGGAGGTGGCGCAGGAAGGATTTCCAAGGGGAATGGCGGAGGATTACTCCAGGGTCCTTGATAGGTTGGGAGAGTTCTATTTTTGCTGTTATGGCAACGACAGTGTCAGAGCCGCCCAAGTGAATGATGCCGTTCCTCAACTATCATCTCAACGAATCAAAGAAAAAATTAGGGAAGTGGAATGGAAAAGAGTGAAAGGAAACAGAGAGGAGGTGGAATGGGAAGGGGAGGGGAGATAGAGGAAAGAGACAAGGAGAGGGAAGCTGGGCGTGTGAGGGGGTGAGGCAAGGCGTCAACAATACAACTTAAGGTAACGTCGTGTTCAATGACGCGTGGCTGACGTCTTCTCTCTGTGCTCCTGCGACCCTGGCTGAGACGCCCCTTTCCTTCCTTCCTTCCTCCACAGATCCTGCCACGGTAAATGCTCCCTCCTGCAGGATACGCAGAGTAGTAATCATCACCCCTGGAGGAGAGGAAGGTAAACGATCTATATCCACCCGAGATCCTCAGACTTCTCATCTGAAGGCGAAAGAGATCATCGAAACCTCCTGACGAAGGGAGGGACGCGTCTTACGCTCCTGTGCGCAAAGAAATTAAGCCGCCCATGGAGGAGGTAGAGACGAGTAATTTTATCAAGACCGTCGCTATTGTGGCAAGAGGTACTTCCTGGTTATTTTCTAATTACAGACTCCACGCGAGGAGACTTTATCGCCTGTTGGTCTCACAGAGGCGATGTATCACACTCACTCATCGTGGGTAATACCTAACTGAGTCATAGTGGGATATACTTCGTACGCTCTGACTCACTTTCTATGGAAAAACCCGACGAGTCAGTTCGGTATTGGTCCACAGAGTGTGGCTGTTGTCTGTCGTCACAGTGTCGTGCTGTGCAACGCCGAGCTGTGCGCGTGTGGTGTGCAGCCAACCCGGCTCGAATTCTCTGTACTGGATTTGATATATATATATATATATATATATATATATATATATATATATATATATATATATATATATATATTTTATTTTTTTATTAT
>JAYMFT010395749.1:0-19315 GCA_038088735.1 Panulirus argus
TCTCTCTCTCTCTCACACAGACACACACACACAACACAACACATCAGAGTAGATACAGCGTGGATAAGAAAATGGGCTATGGTGACCCGACGCTGAGGTAACTAACACCGAAATAATAACTTTCATTATAGCGACCTTCCAGTGGGTTAATCACTCTTACTACCGCTATCGTGCGTTGGATTAATTACTCTTACAATCGTGACCTTTCAGTGTGTTAATTACGCTCACTATCGCGACCTCACAGAGGCAATTATTGTCACCATAGTAATCTCAAAGACTCAATTATTCTCTCAAGTCACACGTGTGAGACGACATGGAGGACAAATAGAGAACTCCCCCTCGCTGCTACTGCAAGACCCTGACCTTCTGCGACACAAGAGGAGGTCATGAGACGGATCACTATGACCCTGACCTTCCGTAAGGCTACAGGAGGTCATAGTAACCAATCACAAAGACCCTGACCTCTTACAGAGCTACAGGTCAAGCATCCAATCACTCAGGAGCTTGAGCCCAATCACCTCCCTAATCAGAACCAAATCAAGCGGGCGAACCTTTATTCTCCTCATCCAATCACAATAAAGCCAGGAATCCTATCTGAGCTAAGCAAAAGCGAAAACAATTTCCGACAAGACTAACTTCTTAATGACCAATTAAAGGCTATAATTAGTTTATTTGAGAAGTTTGTGTTCAGGGCTTCTCTTCATTTGACTCGGAATAAACCAAATTGTGAAGGAACACTTTTTATACACATGACGACAGCCTATGCTCCCTACCACTGGTGTGTGTGTGTGTGTGTGTGTGTGTGTGTGTATGATTACCTATGGGGACCCACGAGAGCAAAACTCCTTCATACAAGTACAAACAGGTGATTGCAAAGAGGTAATTACATTCACTTACGTGTAATTGCAGGCGACCAGAGAGGTACTGCCACCTGTAGGTATATATATGGAGGGTTCGTGACTGAGGCGCAGTGAGGTATCACTAAGGTGGCTGAAAAGTTCCGCTCCTTGGCCCAGGTTGTTATCTTTTTCCTGCTGCCTCATACAAACATGGATTACTACTATTCATTCTCTGTCTTACGATAACACTCGATAACACGTAATCCATACGACTCTATACTCTTAACGTTAAATTTTCCCGCGGTTGAGTCACACGTTATCTAAACATAAGCTAACTAATGAAACCTGATCTACCAACTCATTACAACAGACGAAAATAGAAAAAAACCTGGGTCAGAAAGCGACAAGAGTACACACACACACACACACACACACACACACACACACAGACAAGCACACATACAGACACGCACAAACACACACATACACACACATACATACACACACACACACACACGCTATTGAACATCGAGAGAAACGTAATCCTCATCAGCAGATGATCCTGGCGTAACTCCATCTAGGCCAAGAGAACAACTAGAGCCTCATTAAGGAGAGAGAGAGAGAGAGAGAGAGAGAGAGAGAGGATCATGTGGGTCCAAAGCTACCGTGTGGTGACTGCCTTGAGCCCCAGCCCCACACGCGCTCATGAGACTGACAGACATACGTATACACACGCAACACAAGGCTTGAATGAACAAGCAGGTAGAAACACTGGAAGCCAAGCGTGAGGAGACGGATAAACCAACACAGCGAGGGAAGTCAAACTTTTCAAGATGATTAATACGAAATATATGTAAACTAATTCCAACACAGCGAGCTGGGTCGGTCGGTGCCGGACGCTCCAGCCAGCAAGACTTGAATAATCATGAAGATGAACCGGACTTAACGCTACCAGGATGTACCGGCCAAATCAAGAAAGCAGAGACCGAGAGGGGAATCGACTCCCCATCCGGTCTACCGGAGCGCTTGGTTCCATTACGCCCGACACGGGACAGCTGTGGGACGGGCAGGAGAGGAAACTTCAAGAGAGACGCGCCAGCCATAACGCATGTCTCCTCCTCTCCCACGTCTAGCCAGGGCTGCTGCACAGGCGCATCTGCTCCTCTGCTTTGGCCAGTCTTTATAGCATGTGGTGATAATAATAATAATTATAATAATAATAATAATAATAATAATAATAATAATAATAATTATTATTATTATTATTATTATTATTGTTACTATTATTATTATTATTATTATTATTATTATTATTATCGAAAGAAAGAGTAAATTGGAGCGATGTGGTGTACAGGGGGCGACGCGTTGTTAATGGGCTGAATCAGGTCGTATTAAGAGCCTGGAGTAAACCATAGAAAGGTTTATGGGGCTGGTTGGTTTGTATGGTTGGTATCAGTGCGTTATACAAGGCAGCCAGATAATGGATGGTAAAGCGAATCAGGCCATTTCTTTATATGCAACCTCTTTTATACCACACGACAGATAAACTGCCAAATCCCATATCGTATACGTCCTTTCATTTGAACATTACAACAAATTTTCGTGAGTTTTTTTATTTAGATTTCCGTGATGTTATTTATCATCACTGGGTGAAAATGATTATATATATAATCAGGCAATACATCTCCTAAGAATATAGAGATAATATAGCCCTGAACTACGCAGTTCATTGAACTTTGTGGAGTAATAATGCAGGCTACGCATTGCGTCATTCGAATCGTAATGCAAGATCTTTATGTTGTGGTTAGTGACCACATCCAGGGAACAGAGAGACTGATAACGTACGTAATGTCTGACCGTTGTCTCTTCATTTTCCGCTACTGAGTTAATGAATTTTATTCCCTCTCGTGTATGATGGTTGATGGGATTCGTGGCTCTGTGATGACCCTGTGAGGAGAGGACTGTATGAAATGTGAGACTGAGGGGAGGAACGGGTGTACAACAGGTGTAGACCACGAGTGTTTAGGACAGCTGTGGACCATGGGAGTTTGAACAGCTGTAGACCACGGGAGTATAAAACAGTTGTAGACCATGCGAGTCTCCCATGTTTAGCTTTGGAACTAATTCCTTTTTCATCACAAGTGACCGCACTATGGATCAAACCCCTGTGCTGGGAGCTAACGGGAGACCCAAGACATCTTTCCAGGCCGTTATGAAGGCCTATATGTGGAGCCAACGACTGTAAAGAGTATAATATGATCTTATAACTATGCTGGACACAGCAGTTTGCTCGATGTATTCATACATCCGTATCTGGAATTAACAGCAGGACAAAATATACGGTGCAGTGAAGAGGTCTCCGTGGTATAGCAGTTGGCATCGCTGACTATACGTTCGCCCATGTTCGAATTATAGGTTTGGCAGTCGACAGTCTCAGAAAACCATGCTCTTCATCCTCCCCTTGGGGCTGCTCGATGAATAGGTACTTGGCTTACGCTGGATTGCATATATGTAAAGATGATAACGTATTTGACATGTCCTTGATTAGAGCATTTAATTGCCTGTGCCTTCTTTTCTACCGTAGAAACAAATCTACATATTTTGACTTGGTGTATACAGAAGAACACGGTACACTCTATCATGAATCAATAACGGTGATATAGCAAGAGATTGATATATCAGTACATCTTACTAAGGAACTCAAAGTATTAACACTCATCGGTCCTGGGAACCAACAAAATATTACATACTGTTCCATACATCAATACGTCTGTTCCAGGAACTAACTAAGGAACGCAACATATTACACCGCACCAGAATCGTCTGTCCCGAGAACGAAAATGAAAACGGAGCGTAATGCACTACACACCAACACATCTCTGTCTTAAGTACCAAAGCATCACTGAAAACTGTACCTGGTAATCTGTTCATCGGTTCCTATTAGGACCTGAAACTACGCCAGGGTGGTGTTGTGTATTATGTTAACTGACTCGGCACGGGGTAAATGAGGCCCTAATCAAGGCCATCTCGTTAACGCTGTATGTATATATATATATATACCATAGCATGAGCCAGGTTCCCATTTTATCGACCATACCCTCTGGGAGGATGAACAGCTAGTTTGACTGTGGACCCACTATCACACCCAGGATTCGAACCAGAGCGCTGGACCTTACGCGGCCCGTGAATGCGTCACGGTCGGGAACGCTAACCGATACACCACGGAGGTTTACTGTCTTCATAGTTCGAAGCCTGTATATCATTATGAAGGGAAGTTTACAAGCTTGTGTTCTCATTAATCAACAACGCTTCTTGTAAACCCTCAGAGGCTTTGTAGACCACAATCTCGGTAAACTCCTAGGGATAAGAACTGCGTGGAAGGACTGCTTCTAAATAACTCTGAACATCGAGATGGCTTGACGCTAATGAAGAAGGAAGAAATTATATGAACCAGAGTTGAGAAAGTATTACAACTCTCGACGACGCTAGATTAAGGGATTAAGTCATCCTGCTTCGCCCTGATCCCCTCTGGTGATGAAGTGGTCATATCCTCCACTTTCTATCTTGCTGGCCTCAGGGGAGGTAGACACAGCCGTAGGCCACAGTCATGACAGTCCCTCGCATCACCAGCGTGTGCGTTTGTGTCGAATGTTATTCGTAATTACCTACACTCGTAGGGGCCCATCTTTCGAATTGTATTTACTGTCCTATTTGTGTGATTAGCGATTTGTAACTATCTATTTGTAGCGTACTGGGAGGGAGTTTTACAATCGTGAGGCCCATTTCTCCGGGACATTCTCTACTATCAAACGATATTTATGTTTTATGGTGCCTGCTTTATTATTTCTTCCCTGGGTTTGTTCCATTCATCCATATGTTTCCATTGTAAAATCATTTCTATTCATCCTTTTTAACAAGTCTCTTCTTTAATTTCATGCTACGGCCTCTGGTCGCTGTATCCCTGCTTCTTTCGAAGAGGTATTCACTATCTACATCACCAAACTGATTTGAAACCGAAAGTGTTGTGGTCAGGTCACCCCTCTCTCTTCTCTTCTCCATTGTTGACATATTTAAGGTCTCTAGTCCTTCCTTGTAACGAGCGAGCTTTCCAAATTCCGTACTCTCTTTGTTGCCCTCCTCTGGATCTTGTCTATCAATTCTCTGTGCTACTTTAAGCGCGTTGACCAAACCTGAAAAATATATTGTAGTCTACTCCTAATGCAGGATATGGACAGTTTGCTGAATATTTACTTTGCCAGCTGACAGTTTGCATCCTTTGCTCTTCTCCCAATAAGGGATTCAGGCAATAGGTTAGGGACGATGTTAACTCCCAAGTCCTCCTCACAAACAGATTCCTACAGCTGATTTCCTTTTATATTTACTTGGGCTGAATGTCATCAACCATTATCACACCAACTTTGGAGTCTGTCAAGTTTCCCATGTAAGTTGATGCACTCCAACTCTTTTATCACTTCTCTTATATGTGTGTGTGTGTGTGTGTGTGTGTGTGTGTGTGTTGTGTGTGTGTGTGTGTGTGTTTGTGTGTGTGTTTAAATTCATTTTACGTGTCAGTTCAACTTTTTTTTCTCTCTACAGGTAAGTTGGGACCTTTGTTGATTGTTAATGCTTGATCCAGTATTTCTTGCAAAATTTGGTAAGTAGAAAAAGAAAATTTGTTTTTTTTATCCATGTGCAAATGTGAGAGAAATTCTCAGAGAAACACATGGATTTGTATGTAGCATTTATGGATCTGGGGACAGTATATGATAGGATTGATTGAGATGCCTTGAGGAAGGTCTTAAGAATATTTGGGTGCGTGAGGAAAGCTGCTAGAAGCAGTGCGAAGTTTTTATTAAGACGTGTTTGCGAGTAGGAGAACAGGAGAGTGATTGGTTCCCAGGGGAGGTCGGTCTGCGACAGGGATGTGTGATGTCACCAATGCTGTTTAATTTATTTATGGATGGGGTGGTTAGTGAGGTAAATGCAAGAGTTGTGGAGAGAGGGGCGAGTATGCAGTCTGTGGGGATGAAAGGACCTAGGAAGTGAGTCAGTTGCTATTTGTTGATAATGCAGCACTGGTGGCTAATTCGAGTGAGAAACAGTAAAAGTTGGTGCCTCCGTTTTGAACATTGTGGGATATGAGGAAGTTGAGAGTAAATGTGAATAAAAACAAGGTTCTTCGGTTTAGCAAGGTAGAGGGACTGGTCAGTTGAGGTGTAAGCATGAATGGAGAAAATTTTGAAGAAGTGAAATGTTTTAGATATCTGGGAGTGGGCATGGCAGCAAATGGAAGTGAAAGTAAGTCATGGGGTTGGGGGAGGGATGAAGGTTCTTGGAGAATTGAAGAATGTTTGGAAAGAGTTTTCATTATCTGGGAGGGCGAAAATGGGTTTGTTTGAAGGTATAGTTGACTTAGCAATGTTGTATGGATATGAGGTATGGGCTATAGATGAGGATGTGCGGAGGATGGTGGATGTGTTTGAAGTGAAATGTTTAAGGTGTGAAGTGGTTTGATCGAGTAAATAATAAAAGGGTAAAAGAAAGTTGTGGTAATAAAAATGATATGGTTTAGAGTGCTGAAAAGGGTGCGCTGAAATTATTTGAACATATGGAGAGAACGAGTGAGGAGAGGTTGACAAAGAGGATAAATGTGTCAGAAGTGGAGGGGACAAGAAGAGGGCAGGCTAGATTGCAGAAGGACGGGTGGAGTGAAAAAGATTTTGGGTGATCGTAGCCTGAACGTACAGGAGGGTGCAGGGCATGCACGGATAGAGTGAATTGGAACGAACTGGTATACAGGGGTCGACGTGCCGTCAATGAACTGAAGCAAGAGATTTGAAGCGGCCTGGGAAAACCATGGGAAACTCTGTAGGGGTCTAGTTGTCGATAAGGAGCTGTGGTGTCGATGCATCGCACTTGAAAATTAGAGAATGGACGTGAGCGAATGTGGCCTTTCTTCGTATGTTCCTGAAGCTAAGTCTCTAACGCTGGAAACGACGCTCAGGTATGAAAAAAGAAAAATATATGTATTGTGGGCCGTTAGCATTAACGAGGCTACGCTAGTCCTCCAAAGCCACAAGGGCCATATTCTAAAGTAGTGGTAACAAAGAATGGTAATAGGGTTCTCATCTTAAGGTGGTATAGATGGAGGAAACTTAAGAACATGCCAGCTCGTGATAGACGAGAGAGAGAGAGAGAGAGAGAGAGAGAGAGAGGACAAGCGAAGTGTCTCACGAGAGATTTTATTCCCCAACCTTCCTCATGCTGCTACCTCAGATTGACCCAAAAGGTTACATACGAAAAATAATACTACCAATCGTGCCATCGAGAGTTTTGCATAAGAGGCTTGCTTTGCTAAAAGCCATTACTTGCCAGGATGAATGTCACGTAACCATAAGCAGCTCAGCCCACCGGGACTTTAGGAAACTCATTTACATCGTGTGTTCTTATACTATAGCCACGACTCTGCTCCAAAGCGAAACACTCTCGGTTCGATCAGACCGCCTTACTTAGCGATGGAAACTGTATTTCATAGTTAGAATCTACACTAAGATTCGAGCTAGATCAAAGTTCTCGTTATTCCCTATTCCTTAGTATAAGGGAGAAAGAATAATTCACACGTAACATCTGCGTGTCGTGAAAGGGGATTAAGAAGGGACGAGAGCAGGAGGCTAGAAACCTTCTCTTTCTTGTTTTTTTTTTTTCTCTATTTTTAAAAGTTGGAGTGCTCATCCTCCTCAAAGGCTTAGGCTGGGGTATTTGAATATGTGTGGATGTAAACAAGGTGAGAATGGAGAGGTAGGAAGAATGTTTGAGGAGAGAAACTCGGATGTCCTGGCTCTGAGTGACACAAAGCTCAAGGGAAAAAGGAAGTGGAATCGTTTGATAATGTCTGAGAGGTAAAGTCTGAGTATAGCGTTAGGGCGAGAGGTAAGGAAAAGGGCAGCAGTTCTAGTGTAGGAGTTTGGGAAGGTGTGTAAAAAAGTGTGAAAAAGTGATTCCTAAACTGATGTGAGTAAAAATGAGAGTTGATTATGATAAGTGGATGATTATCAGTGTTTTCTCAACTGGAAGCGAGAGGTGGAAGGAAGAGTGGCGAGGGTTTTGGGAGGAGCTGATTTAGCGTCTCAGGAATAGCGATACTAGTGATCGGGTATTAATGATTTTAGTTATCTAAACGTGAGTGTGGGTAATGTGGCAATGGAAAACATACTTAGGAGTCATATGGTACATAGTCGTGTGAATGAAAATGGTGGAAAGCTTGAGGAGTTCTGTGCTGAAAAACGAATGGTGGTTAGGAATACCCAGTTATAAAGAAATAAGCTTACATGGTTGAGTAGGAAAGATGCAAAGCGGGCATTAATGGAAAATGTACTAATTGATGGGCTTGATCATAGAATCTTGGATGTGAATGTGCTAAGAGAGTCAGATGTTGAAATGTTTGGTGCTTACTTGATGGAGGCGAGGGTGAAGGTTCGTAGAGATTTTCGGAAAAGAAGAAATAATATGGATGGGCAAAAAAAAAAAAGGAGGTGAAAGTGAGTGAGCTTGAAATGGAGGCTTGTATGAAGAGATGCCAAACGATGAGACTTAATGAAGGTTGGAGAGTGAATGATGATACGGAAGTATTTAAAGAAGCAGTGCTGACGTGGGAGAGAAGTGAGTGGCTTGAGGAAGGTGGGAGGTGGGTAGTCAGTGGTGGGATGATGAGTTTAGGTTGCTAGTAATAATAAAAGAAAACGGAGGTGCAGAAGCGTTTCTCGCGGGGAAGGAGTGAGAGTGACTGAGAGACTGCATTCCCATCCACTCCTGCCGTCTAGTCATTCTTCGTCTTACGCAAGGTTAACAACACCTTCTCTATTTTTCACCAGACCACTTGCAGTCACTCTAATTTCGTATACCTCACCGACCCGAACGCCCCTATCATCGCCACCCTATCATCAAACACACTTTTGCCTATGACAACAGTGCCTTTCGCATGAAATGAGCGAACTGTGTAGATATTGCTGAAGAGAGAGGAAAGTATGAACACGGTAAATAGATAGGAAAATTATATCGATACTGACATATTCTATAGGAGTTACCCTTTGATGGAGGGCAAAGACCCTAGATCCAATTCAAATAGGATGAAAGATAATCTTTTTCTAACAAACCCAGCTACGGGGATTAACATACTTAAGAAAAATATATACATAGGGAAGTTACATACAACTCCACAGGATTTACCTTACTGATGTGGAATAATCATTCTAGCTGGCATATCGGCTGCGATATCTGTTTATGCCTCTCGTGATGATTTTCAAGCTTACACACGCACTGGGGAAGTTTTTCTCTCTTAATTGGTTGTCAGTAGCAGATGGAGCAGCGCGCTTTTAAACTTCTTGTCTGAGGCGAAATCACTTGAGAGCAGGTTAGTGTTATTGACATCTTGACATCGTTTAAGGCTTGTGAGAGTGAAACGAGAAGCTCTGTGTAATTGACTTACCCCAGGTAGATAGGAAGAGAGTTATTAGATAGACAGATGGACATGAAAATAGATAGATGGGTAGAGAGAGAGAGAGAGAGAAAGGTAGATAGATAAGGAGAAAGACTTATAGATAGATAGATTGACAGACGAAATGCTGAAGCGTCTACGTTTGTGAGTAACAACACAAAACATCTCACACCAACTCCCTTAAGATACCCAAACTAATCAGTTCCCCACGACCGTGTGTGACACCCCGGAGTAGCACGACTCATCTCCCTTAATGATTAATCATTGATCACCTTCCATCTATACCCAGATGTGGCCATCGAAATCTCTCTGCTATATCTCGCTTTCACTCACTACTTGTCCAAACGCACCCGCTGGTCTTAGAGAAGCCCTATGACTTCCGAGGTGGAGGACAGCAGTAATATCTCTCTTGGCAGGGAGGTCGTCAGCCCTTCTGGAGGGATCTGGTATGAACCATATCTGCTGTGAATGTGTATATTATGTTAGAGGGCACGTGTTAGAGGGCGCGTGTTAGCGGACGCTTGTTAGGGAGCGCGACGTGGCTGGCTCTGGATTTCATCCTAGGCTTCCCTTGGTTTATGGTCTTATTGCGTTAGGCGGGCGTTTAAAAGCTTAGCATTAGGCTTTATTTGTTTTCGGTAAAGCCCGTGTTTATATACCCCCCCCTCCCCTCACCTAATCGTTCCTACCTCCCCCTCCAGAAACCGAAGTAATTCGAATGAAGAAGACAAAGAAAAATTGCTCAAGTAATGCCCTTTAAGAGAATTTCTAATACGGCAAGAAGAAACTAAACCGCTTACTGGTGGACTGTAGGCATCACACACACACACACACACACACACACACACACAAAGATTGATGACGTAGACAGTGAACAGTTCTTTGAGAGGGGAAAAACAACAAAAAGACCTAATGTTATAAAATAGAAAGATGCGAGGAAGTACTTTTATAGGATGAGAGTGATGGATGAATGGATTATGACGAATGAAGACGTGGCTAATGCGAACGGCTTACAAAAGTTTTAAAAGTTTTATGATAGTAGAGAATGGACGAGAGATGGGGCCCCACGAGTGTAAAACTCACTCCTCGTACGGATAGGTAATAACACATACACATTATATATATATATATATATGATCTTTCTTTCATACCTATATGCCGTTTCCGCCTTAGCGAGGTTGGCTCAGAAACAGACGGCGGAACCGTAAAGACAAATATTCGCTTGGCCCCTTCCTCTGTTCCCTCTCTTGTAAAGAAGTAATACAGGGGAGGAGGATTTCCAGCCCCCTCCTCCGCCTCTACCCCCATATCATCGCCTTTTGAAAAATGCAATTAATATGTGGGTAGCATTCTTTCTTGTTTGCTTGTCCCATGCCTGTTATCAGTTCTTCTTCCCCATGTGCTCCTCTCACTGATGGTTCCCTTTCTTTTTTCCAGTCCCTATACCTCTCTCTTGATTTATAGCTGCTTCCTTTTATACGTCTCTCAATCACTCGCATTCCTTCCCTGCAGGTAAACCCCATATACCTCTCCTTTTGATTAGCAACTTGACCTCTTCATCCCTCCACTTTCTACCTTTCCCCACATGCCCTTATTTCCTTTTTCCGCATGCTGCATACTTCTCCCGCACATGTAAGCACTGCTTACGTAAATGCCTTCCATTCCTAACGGACATTTCTAGTTTCCTGTACTCCTAGCTTTTGCCGTTATTTGCCCAGTCTCATTTGATATCAGCTCCACACATGCTCACACTTCCCATCTATTTCTACTTTTCCTAAAGCCTCCAGAAAGAGTAATCAGATATCCAACTAGATGCCCCTCTGAAGAACACTTTTTCTTCTAAGAATCTCTCCCTAAGACGCCTCTCACTTGATGCATAATCCAGTGATACCCGCTCACCACCTACCCCACACACCCACGTGTTCCGTTTATCAGCCAGGTACTCCAAATCACTAGCCTTTTTTCCAGCACACATTTACATAAGATGTTTACCACCTACGCTCACCGTGGGTACCCCATGACCTCTAGTTATGCCCTCTACTGCTACATCACCCACCCCCGCATTCAAGTCACACATCACCAGCACTCGATTGCTGGCATCAAAATTGTTGACACACTCGCTCTGCTCCTCTCAAAACATTCTCCTCGTTCCTTTTGCTTCCAGGTGCATAGGGACTAACATTTCATTTCCACCCACATGAGCCTGGAGTCACCAACATTACAGAGTTAACTGAAAAATGAAAATAATTAAAAAAGATAATAAACGGAAATAAGGGGGTAAAATTATCTAAGTTTTTGAGGAAATCGAAGCTTTCCTTTCAAAAGTGGGGCGTAGGTCGTAGTTTTTTGGTATAGAAAGACATGAAACAATAACGAGTTCTACAACTGAGTAGTGTTTGAGAAGAACCGGGCCTCTCTTGCTGTATGGTCTCGTCCGTGAAGCTTCTTGCTGTTTTTCTTGATGCTGCACCTCTCCCCGTGTGCAGCAGCTTCCTGGCCCCTCGCTCTTACGTCTTACTGCTGTTTCCCACGTTGCTATATGCAGCTGTGCCCAGAGCGTAATGAATACTGTAAGACGCTTTTGCCAGCTAGTACTACTCCTGCTAGCTCTTGCTGACGAGGAATTACATTCCTAATGTGCTGAGTGCATCTACCGTCATAAACACGCCTGGAGGAAGGGGAAACGCCGAGCATTTCGTCTGCAAAATTCATCATACGTACGTGGACTTTAGATATCACCACGTGGAGGAGGTCCTGTGTAGCTGCGACTTCCTCAAGGAACGCGATTGAGCTAAGATCCGTGATGATATGTAGAAAAGATTTTTAAGCACGATGGTATTAAAAGGCCAGGTCGTTATAATCAAAGGTCTTATGCTCTTGGTCAAGGGTATTTAGGATTCTGCATGTTCTAATGGGTTGCCTCCGAAGCTCTAATGCCATATCTTACAAAGCAAGTTTACTGTTATATTTTCACCCAACACAAGACCCCGTGCTTGTTAATATCTCAGGCCCTTCCTGAATAACGAAAGAGATCGTCTTACTTTCGTTCCTGTAAAAGCTAGCGCTCATAGGAATCAAGTGTTATCTCTCAGACCCAGCGTAAGGCGCGCCGTTCACTAGCTAGGACTCCTGGAGGTGGTGAAACATGCACGAGCCGAGGCCCTAATGCTTCTGTACTCATTACCGTGAAACACAGGCCTTGGGAGTGAGGAGGAGGGAGAGATCGTGCGAGTGAGTGGGAGATGGACCGAGGGAGTGAGGGGAGGATGGGAGGTTACTGAGGATGTGAGTGGGAGGGAGTAAGGGAGTGTGGAAAGGAGTGTTGGGAGAGACGAGGGAGTGAGTGAGGGACTATAGGAATGAGAGGAGAGGGGAAGTGGAGGGAGTGAAGGAAGCGATTGGTGATTGTGGCTTGAATGTGAAAGAGGTGGTGGAGGTGGAGTTAAGGTCAGGGAGCGTGAGACGTACAACCAGCGAGTGTGACGCCATCTCATATTCTTCACCTTCCCGTGCGCTGGCAAGTCTGGTCGCTGCCGCTAGCGTACGCCAGAACAATCCTCTTATGTCGTCTTATGAACGCTGACTAAATGAGTTAAAAAAAAAACACCCGCAGTACTGAGGCACTTAGGCTGCCACTTAATCGGATATGAAGTTTTGATTATGAGTCCATCATCACAAATCAATTAGCCAGTGCCATACGTGATAACATTTAGGAAGAGGACGTCAGAAGGATTATTTACCGATGAAAGTTTTATTATTTCAAAGAGTAACCATAGCTACAGGGATGCCAGAGGGGGTTACACGACCGGGAAGAGGAATATCCCACCATTCTGATGGTGTCGCGAAGGGCGCAGACACCACTGAGACGGAGGATCGCCATGAGGAATTCACGTACTCCCTGTCTGACGAGGGGGACAGGTGTTGGGCGAGTGAATGTCGTACCGCCTGAGCTTCCAGTAACACAGACCTACACAAGTGGTCGGGGGTTCCGGCCTGAGGTACCCGAATCGGCCTTCTACAGTAGGTGGGACGAGGGAGGAGAATGGGAATGCCGCTGGCTGGCCTCACGTACAGTTAAGTCAGAGCAAGATAGCTGTGGGTTGGGAATATTCGTTTTTCCTTCTCGTATCCCGTGGTGAATACAGAGAGAGAGAGAGCCAGAGAGAGAGAGAGACCTTGCCACTTAAGGTTCACGGGGCAATCAGCCAACTTGCAGCTGTGGTTCCGACAACAGAGAGGCGAAGGAGGAAGAGGAGGAGAAGCAAGAGAGCGTTGGCGGGAGGAGGGTGCTGGAGGAGAAGAGCTCCACCACTTCGCCAGTTTACTCCTGCCGGGGGCTCTGTGAGTCTCCCGAGGTGCTTGCCACATTTGCAGGAAGTCGTTGTTGATTACCTGTGTGTGCTCCGAGAGGAATCCTACAGCCCCCTCCCTCAGGGCGCTCTTCATCGTAATGGTATGCTGGTGTTTCCCCTGATGCTGATGAGGTCCATGATACGAATTAGTGGAGAATAATTCGTGAGTATTGTCGCTTCATTCCTTTGCTGATTTCCTTTTTCCCTACCTTCACCCCGCGACATTTGAAGAGACGTACCTGAAATCATGGAAATTTAACCCACTAAGCACAGCAGTACGACAATCGGGTCAGAAACTAGGCCATGTCACCTTAGGGTTCTATCCTCGTGCGTCAAAGGGTCGTCCCTTGGAGTTCAAGGGTCGTAGAGTCTTGCTCCGGGAGCTGATTAGGTGATCGATGGCGCCGCCATTACCCACTGCGACTTGAAGATTCTTTTCGCCTCTGTCCTGGGTACGAGGGGGTAGCGAGTACGAGTCTTTGAGACGCCACAGGGAGCTGCACGAGTACGAGAGAGGCACAAGGCTGTAGTCTGTGACATCCCGTAAGGCACTCTACGAGCTATCTGGTAGGTCTGGGGAAGGAGACGGGTGGCAAGTAGGAGTCTGCGGGATGCCTGAAGGCGCCGTACGAGCTGTCTCGTACGTCTGGGGCACAAGAGATGTTTGGCGCCATGCAGGAGCCTCTTGGATGCCGCGAATGACTTTGCACTGCTAGTGGTTATTACGTAGGTTCCTCCTGTTGTCCTCGTCTTTCTTCGGCGTTCTCGCAAGACGTTCTTCACGTATCTATCGTCTAATTTTCCATTTTCTGATTCATCCTCTCATTTGATAAATGGAGTCTTTTTTTCAGTTGGCCTACTTTTGGTTTCATTATCTAAAAAGATGTTCTCACAAACTCTTTATTTTTTTTCTTCATTTGCAGTCTAAATTCACCGTCATCTTATGGGCCATTTTCTTTGATGTGATTTCATTCATATTTTCCTTTTGCTTCACCACTTTCCTTCAGAGTTCTTTCATGGTTTGTTTTCTTGTGTGTGTGCGTGTGTGTGTGTGTATGTGTGTGAGTGTGTGTGTGTGTGTGTGTGTGTGTGTGTGTGATTACCATTTGTGTGTTACGGGGAGAGTTTTACACTCGTGTTGCCTCGTCTCTTAACCTTGTGTATACGTAGAACGTTGTTACTTCTGTGTATACACACACACACACATACACACACTCACGCACGCAAACACACACACACACACACACACACACACACACACACACAAACCCATCCGTACCTAAGCATATTCCAGGTGTGTGTGTGTGTGTGTGTCATGAAAGGCAAACAGGGAGAGGAACATCAATGAAACGTTCATTAGGGACGGTGTTCTACCCCCCACCCCCACCCCCACCCCCTCCACCCCGACCCCTTCTTTGTGAAGACAGCCTGAGTCCCGACTGCTCCGTGAAGGGATGAGCAAACCCCATTTGCATACGCAAAAAAAATTCTCTCTCTCTCTCTTTTCGACAGAATTGCCTAATTCCTCCCCCCCCCCTCCCCCACCATCCTCCCTCCCTCTCTCTCTCTCTCTCCCATTCCCAAACGAATTTCTCATAAGATACTTAAATAGATTTGTTTTAGCAGAGTTTGCGATTGTTGAATGAGATAGTTTACCATATTATATCCTACGTGGATAAGAGATAAGCTGTTTACAAGGATCAGAGCTTTCTTAAATGCATCATTGCAAAAGAATCTAAGCTACGTTTTGCTGAAGGAAATCGGTGAAAGCCGTAATACCTTGTGTGATATAGAGGGAGACATCAGTGCATTCATATTGAGAACAGAATAGCTTGGGAAATTGGCGATAAAAGAAAGGAACATTTAGGAGCTGGATATTTATGCTAATTGTGCTTATCTGAGGCTCTAACGTTGGCAGGCAATGGGTGAGGCGGACGATATACAGAGTCGTGAAGGGGCAGTAGCTGGGGCGGACGATATACAGGGTCGTGAGGGGGCAGTAGCTGGGGAGGACGATATACAGGGTCGTGAGGGGCCAGTAGTCGGGGCGGACGATATACACAGTCGTGAGGGGGCAGTAGTTGGGGCGGACGATATACACAGTCGTGAGGGGGCAGTAGTTGGGCCGGACGATATACAGGGTCGTGAGGGGGCAGTTAGTCGGGCCGGACGATATACTGGGTCGTGAGGGGGCAGTAGTAGGGACGGACGATATACACAGTCGTGAGGGGGCAGTGGTTGGGTCGGACAATATACACAGTCGAGTGGATGGTCTCTGTTGCCGACCTCTCCAGCGCGACGGTGCACTACTACCCTGGGTGCATGATGGTGCTGTCCTTGAGCATGGTGGTACGACCATTTCGTGCGAGTGATGGCACGACCCTCGAGCACGATGGGACGACCCTTGAGCACGACGGCACAACCCTTAGATAGGATAGCCCGGCCTGGTTGGGTAGTATCGTCACAGACGCTAAAGTGTAGCACTCTTGCGCTCAACGGGTTGCATCGACGTGCTCAAGGGTTTGCGTTGTGGCGCTCAAGGGGTTGTTTAGTTTGGGATTTGTGCGCGATGGGTAATATTATCCCTCTGTTGGAGTATGAGGCCTTACAGGGCAACGCCGAGGAAATATTAATCTCAATGACTCGACTCGGATCAACGAATTGGCGAATTATATTCATGTTTTTCTTTGTCCAACGAGTGGCGTACCTCTCAGTGTCAGAGACGACTTTGGCGCTTTTTACTAACCTCTAAGGAGACATCTCTCGTGTCTTCGACGAAGGATAGCGGTGGCTTCTCAAGTGCCTAACCTAAAATCGGTCTTAATTGGAGGAAGTCGTTCAAAAAAAGTAAAATGATCTTGGGGTATAGATGCTGTAAAAGAGAGAGAGAGAGAGAGAGAGAGAGGGAGGGAGAGAGAGAGAGAAAGAGAGAGGAAAAAAAGAGGTTTTGCGCAAAAAAATCTCGAAGCAAGAGGACCACGTGTGTGTGTGTGTGTGTGTAGGAAGAGGAAGGCCCCCAAGAGAGGGGGAGTGCCGAGGTCTGATACATATGCGATACGTGCCACCAGATGCAAAACGCCATCATCCCAACACCGGGGGAAATCACAGAAACAAATCCGCCGCTTCACCAATATATATATATACACAGACACCGGCCGGCGCCCACACCTCGCTGATGTGACGCGTCCCCATCCGCCAGACAGTGTAAGAGATCTCCACCAGACAGTGATGAAGAACGTAGATGTAGAATACAATAAGCATTGGGAAAGAAGGGTGGGGAATTAATTTTCAATACTCTTGCACGGAAATACAGTGACCCAATTCTGGCAGGGTGTTCAACACCCACAATGAAATTCCTTAAAGGCAGCAACATCTATCAGACAGCCGTCAGTAAAGAAAATTGTTGAGGGCTAAGAGTTAATAAACACATGGAAATAGGGAGGAAATAAGAACCAGAGCCAATTCCACGATAAAGAAATTCTGGACTGTTGCTGGCTCGATGCAGAAGGAACGGTTCCACACCAGACCATAGACCTGACTCCTCTGTTTTTCCCCGTGACGATTGGCTCTTTGTCAGAGCAGACTTGCCAGAAATACGGACGTTCTTCCTAACAACTGAAAGCAAAGCCCTAGAAAAAAATACTAAATTGACCAAAAAAGAATGAAAATAGCATTTCGCAACCTACTCAGCTTATGCAAACGTTGTGACTGACAAAGAATGCTTTTTCTCTAGAGATCCGTGGAAGCGAAGGTCACAATAATACCTGAACTTTGAAATTCTAGATACTGACCAAAAGAATTGCGGACCCATTTCTCTCTAAATGCCAGGGGGAAATACTTGAAAGTATGATTAGACTGAGGTGACACCTGGATGAAAAGCGTCTGTACAAATTTAAGAGATTCTCTCCTATATTTGAACCATAACTAATTGACCCTCTTTTATGCCATTATCCGTTCTAGCCCTATGTTGTGAACTCATTATATCCTTGTCCGTCCTGTACAGTGTGCAAGCCTCTTTTGACAATGCGAAACACACTATGCGTCTGAGCTATACGGGCTTACACGTAATATACTCAGTGTTATACACAAGCCTTGGCTTGGAACATAACAATTCACTGGACACACTCTTCTCCTCTCCGTTCAGAATAGGATGAAGGGAATCGCCTACTGAGGCTGCATGGTGCTCGCACAAGAGTCTGTGAGAGCACAGTACATCCCCTGAAGGGAGGGTAGAGAAGGATGAGGTGGCCAGGAAAGGAAGGGAGTTTCCCGTTGTGGTCATCATAATCATCTTTTCCCTACAGGTTCCTTGATCGACGGTGTAGAAGGACTAGGCATATACCGCTTTTGTGTCCTTCAGTCGTTGTTAAATTGCTGTATAGTAATAGTAGTAGTAATAGTAGCTACCTGGTCGACCCTGCCAGTCGTCATCCGCTTGTCTCAAAGATTAAGTCGTGCATGCGTTAAGTGCAGACCGACTCGAAGCGAAGTCGTGAACGGCTCATTAAATCAGCTATGGTTCATTACCTCTTCCCTCACCCGTATACAGAAGAGAATAGGTGGCATCGCTTACAGAGGTATTCAAGGCCGAGTTTTTTGGCACACTAGATGACAAGGATGGACTCATCTCAAGCGTAACAAGTAGGTTCCAGAACTTACCGTATTTCTTCCTACACTTGTCATCTCTTACCACTGGCTGGATGGTGGGCGACAGTGTTACTCATTTCAACGTTGTGAAGTCGACACATAGGACAGCGTGGTTGAATTCCGACCCGTTTTTAGAAAGGTGACACCTTAGTGGGTTGAATATCTGCGGAGAAAGATATTTCTTGCTTATCAGCCAGGATGTATTGATGTTTTCCTGAAGAAGACGCTGTCGGCGCTAGTTATGTTCCATGATGCCCTTGGCCACTCCTGGCCAAAAATACTTTGACTTGTTCGAGGGATCTTTCTTGCCTAGGATGACTGTTACTGGAAGCAATACGCTCTAGCCTCTGACCATTATATATATATATAGGCTGTAAGACGAGTATACTAGTAGGAAGAGAAGAGAGTGATTGGTTCACAGTGAAGGTCAGTCTGTGGCAGGGGTGTGTGATGTCCCCCATGGTTGTTTAATTTGTTTATGGATGGGGTGGTTAGGGAGGTAACTAAAAGGGTTTTGGAGAGAGGGGCGAGTATGCAGTCTGTTGAGGATGAGAGGGCCTGGAAAGTGAGTCAGTTGTTCGCCGATGATACAGCACTGGTAGCTGATTCGAGTGAGAAACTGCAGAAGTTGCTGACTGAGTTTGGAAAAGCGTGTGAAAGGAGAGAGTTGAGAGTAAATGTGAATAAGAACAAGGTTATTAGATTCAGCAGGGTTGAGGGACGAGTTAGTTAGGGAGTGAGTTTGAATGAAGAAAAATTGGAGGAAGTGAAGTGTTTTAGATATCTGGGAGTGGACTTGGCAGCAAATGGAACCATGGGAGTGGAAGTGAGTCATAGGGTGGGGAAGGGGGCTAAGGTTCTAGGAGCTTTCAGGAATGTGTGAAAAGAGAGAACATTATCTCGGACAGCAAAAATGGGTATGTTTGAAGGAATAGTAGTTCCAACAATATTATATGGTTGCGAGGCATGGGCTATAGATAGAG
>JAYMFT010395760.1:0-19314 GCA_038088735.1 Panulirus argus
TAAGCCTTGCTTGTGTCCAGAGAAAGAAGAGCTTTTCGGACAGTCCGAAAAGAGATTACAGGAGGAGTCATAGGATTAGTAAGAGGAGCATTAGGGGGTGAGGGAATGTTAAAGTCATCAAAGGTGGAGCTAGAGGAGAAACGGAAAGCAAAGAGAGTTGCTTTGTCAGCGGGGAGACAGCCACGAAGCGATGCAAAGGTATTTGAAAACTCAAGATGTCTTTGAGATAGGCATGGCTGACATCTCTCTCTCTCTCTCTCTCTCTCTCTCTCTCTCTCTCCTTGACACTGTAGCTCTTAATGGTCAGTAGGCCTCAGCCTTAAATTTGATGAATTTGTGGATGCACTAGACTGGTAAACGTGATGGTACCTGAGGAATAAACCCATCCGTCCACCGACAGGAACCCCAACCTGCCGACGTTGCACCACCGGTACAAGACGCCGGGCGCCGGCCTCAAGTGGAAGGAGAACATAGAGACAAGTTGGCTGCCCTATGAGAGGCACCTTCAGCAGTACCTTCACATAGGTAAGGTTCTGACACGTCCATCTCCTTCCTAGCTTGTATGCGTACGTATTGTTTTCATACATGATTTATGAAATCCAACTGGAGGTCAAATAAACACCGAAATCTAAAGACTGTGAGTACTTTAAATTCAAGTGGATATTTTCTCAGGATCACATCGGGAAAAAACATATAAGATCGTTTTATCAATCGATGAATCTAACACTAAACCTGGATGTCAAGTTATGTGTTATCATAAACATGTGTTACTATGGTTCCTTTCCGTCGCCAGACTTGGAGGTGATGAGGAAGCACCACTACCGCGCCCATCAGCTGGCTCTCTGGAATCAAGTGATCCCCAACTTGATCAAGTCAGTGCCGATCGTACCAGAAGAGGAGGTGGTGCCTCCCTCCACGGAGGCAACACCCACACCCTCGCCCCCAGCTGCCGCGGGGACGCCCATCAGCGTCGTCATATTGGTGGGGATCTGCATCATCATCGTCAACTGCTGCGCCATGGGAGGTGTGTATTACCAGCGGGATAAGATCAGACATCAGTCTCGAGTACTGAGGAGAAACCTCCGGTCTCGTAAGGCTGAGGACTCTGAGGAAAAAGCGTCCGATGCCCCTTCTCCAAGCGCTCAGAGAAAGCCGCTTAAAAAGGAAGGAAGTATGAGTGACTACAAAGTGAGTGATGAGACACAATCTGACAGCATAGTTCCAGCTCCTTCAACGTCTAAAGAGTCGACACTCAGGAGAAAGCACTCTCATTCAGCGCAAGATAAAGTGTCCAGGCGTGAGACTCCCAAGAGTTCCCTTAAGAAAACCAAAAGTGGACACAAGAGGCACAAGAGTGAGGACGGTATATACAGCGAGATCGGAAGGACAGCAGAGGTTCACGCTCACCCTCGTGCAGGGGGTCTCTCGAGGTCTCCCCACCGCACGAACCCCACCGTCAAGTTCAACACAGTGAGCTCAGGTCTCCCTCCCAAGGCCGTCACGAAGAGCAATACGTCCATCTCATCCAAAACCTCCGTCAAGAGCAATGCCTCCAGTGCCTCTGCTAAAAGCACGACTTCTCGGTCGTCCATCAAGAGCAAATCGTCAGAGAAGACTCAAAAGAAGAAGAATGTGAGCTCTCAAAGTCTGCCCACTCCAGAACATACGTGGGGCATAACGCCAGACATGACAATGGCTGAGCGAGATGACCCCGAGGGACGAGACAACCGAGGTCCTCCCAACCAACAAATACTGGCACCTAAACAAAAACTTAACTACCCAAAACTTCTGCCAGATCGCCCTGAGAAAGTCCACGCTGCAGCGTTCGTACAGATAAAGCCATCTCCCGTATTACAGCAAACTTCTGTATCTACGCAGGATACGCCAGACCTGAAGGACACAGTTCATTTTGTGTACCGTAAAAAGAAAAACCCGCAGAGAGATGCTTCGACAGACTCGTGTGACCTTATAGAGACAAGTAATATTAATTCGACAGGGACAGATGCGGTGCCCCTAACTCCAATGCACAGGATTCCCATTACCACCACCACAGTCAACAGAAAACCGTCACATAAAAGAGACAAGACACAAGAATTTAGGCAAACCGGTAACAAAGAAGATTGCAGTCGTCTGAGGGCTGAGGAAGAGACTAGACTGCAAAGTGCCGCCACGGACGGAGGAACTGCGGCCGCAGTAGACTTTAGTTCCCAAAGTGGCGGGCCCACACATGGAACGTACACATCTTACGAGCCAATATATATCTACAAAGACGGCCGAGTCCCCACTCCTCCCGAAGTTCTGGCCCCCCTGCAGCCTGGAGATGCTGCTAAAATGTTCGGATCGTTTGAGGATACTCGAATGCCCTGTGGATCACTTGCCACGCTCGACAAAACAAGTATCCTCCCTCTAGGGGACTTGGCAACCCAGCCAGACCAAATGGGACAGTGCCAGACTTACGATAACGATCTTATGTCTGAACCGCCTCCTCCGACCGCAGCAGTAATTACAGCTGCAGCACATACCGCACTGGCCACTGCCGCAGCGCCAGCATTTGTAGGAGCATCTGATTCCAACCACTCTGCGCCACAGCGCAACGTTGCACACACTCCTGTTCCGGCGGCCACACACGCAGTGACGCTGCGGCACCAGTCATCAACTGCCTCCAACCCAGACACCACAAGGGTTTACGAAAAGAGTGAGAACACGGGTACTATTAAGCGCAAGAAGTCGGTGAAAAAAGATATTGAAACCAAAAGTGTCGCCATCCAAGAGACCGACAAACCATATGATAAGCCACTGAAAGGCGTACTGAAGCAGACTTCTGCTTACGACAGACTTGTCCCCTTAATGGCCAAGGCTCCGGGTGCATCCCCTATCCAGACGGCACCAAGTTTCAGCGCCACCACCACCACCAGTCCCAAAATAGGCGGTGGGGAAAGCAGAATGGGCGAGTACCCTTACGAGACCCTCCAGAGAACCCCGTCCATGAAGAGTGGGACACACGCAGCCACCCATGGCAACAGACGAAAGAATAAACACAACAACCAGACCACGACTACGCTCACGCAGACAAATGCGCCTAAATGAGGCACTTGTGTACCTGGTTTCAAGAACATTCCTCGTTGATCCCCAGAGTATTTCTCACTCGGAAACTCACTGTGAAGTCATTCACGTGTTGGTTGGGTCCATCACTTGGTTGTTGGGCTTCCTGACGTCTGAGGGGAAAAGATACAGGACTTTGGTATGCCTGAGTCTTGGGATATCCTGTCAGTCACTAAGATGACGGCTAGGATTATCACAGTCTCGTGCCGCACCTGTTGATCCACCCGGCTCTTCTGCACCTGGCTATCCAGTTATTCTTGTGGACGCCTGTTGTCCTCTCAACACGGTTGACCTTCAAGGTCCCAACTGCACTTTGTCTCTGGTGCCCCGGAGGTCCCCACATATCCTCAACACTCACCTCACCAAGAGAGGTTTGGCTGTCTCAGCGACACGCCTCTCCCTGGGAAACCCGGTTATCCTTGCATGAGACCTCGCCTTCAGGGACCCGGATGCAACACATCTTGACTTAGAGACTCGTCTGTGTCCACAACAAACTTCATCGTGGAAGGGTCACTTGTCCCCTGGAATACACATCGCCTCGACAAGCCCGACTTGTGTGACTGGAACGAGTTAGACGAACACTTACGAAATGGTGTCTATTTTTATACGGTTCTCCGGAATGATTTTCTAGATTCATTTATATATGTCCATCGATATTTTTGTACCAAGACGATTTCAGACTTTTGGGTAGTTTTTCATGATAGCTCGAAATAAATGTCTGTATTGTTTGCGAAAGGTACTAGTCCTTGACAAACTGAAAAATGACAATGCAAACAAAACAATTTAATGCATTGAAAAGATGTTTATCAATTATTTAACGTAGGTAATAGAATGCCTGATCTACCTCCCAGTAGAAAATCTTTGTCAATTTTTTAAATAACAGAAATGACAATTGTCTAGTTTCATTCGTTTTTTATGATGGTGTCAGTAGTACTCTTTCACATGGAAGAGAATTCATATTAGCAATTCTCTCATGTCCCCCTTTTTCGTATGTACGTCAAGGAAGGAACTCTAAAGTGACCTCAGACAACGCCGGAGATATGCAGTACAGTACGGTGCTAAGTGACAACATCACCTCGATCATTGTCTTTCACTAATGATTTTGTGAAAGGAAGCTTTGTGACACGCCTCTCTCAACTGGCCAGAAAACATTATTTGAAAGTCTACAAGGCCTACTGTCTATAAAGTCACCTACTGTCCATTACATCTTACTAGTAGTGTCATTTACCAGATAGATACAATCACCGACAAAAGACTGTTCCTTCACCCACGCAATGATATCTAATAACGGACCCCCATCTGTAAACATGAGACTTAGAGTGGCTGGAATTTCTTTTAAACAACAACCTCACAGTCTCTGGAAATCGCCTTGACCAAAGGTTCTCAAATCATTTTTCTATGACGACCCAATTCAATATTCCAGGCTACTGTAGCCCCGCCAAATAATAAGTCTGCTTATTTACGATTAAGTATTTAATCATAACCAGATAACTATACCAACTAAGGAGACTGCTGCTACTGAATACAGCAAACAGAATAAAACATCTGAAGCTGAATCATGACGCGAGAGAGCCGCCGACTTTGGCATTGGAACAGATAAGTTTTGATGACCTTGGAGAAATCTTGACAGCTATAAGACCCCCAAGAAAGATGTTTACCGACCCCGAAAGGGGTCATAATCCTAGGTTTGAGACTCAACCTGTGGGACTCTAGACCAAATTCCATCTGAAACATGCTTCGAGCGAAGGCTCGAAGCATTCTTATATTTTCTTCTGAATCAAATATTGTTAATATCAACACTGTTTGAAGTGTGGGACAACCTGATTTGTCAGACCTCATCAAGCTTGGTGACTGTTCTAAATGTATCTTTAACTCCGAAACGTTAGATGGGAACAGACTTATGTCGGTGACTGTACATCAATTGCACTTGGTGGTTTAGGCATTGGCCCTATTAATGTTCTTTCAAAATCAAAGAAATATGTCATTGTTCTTTACTCCCCCCACATGTGATCTGAATATCGTCAACCAATAGATGATCAGTAAATTAAGCAGCAGTAACTGTCAGCATGTTCTTCTCTGTGTTTGTGGCAGGATATGTTTTTTCATCTATTAGATAAATGATCTTGATCTTGGCCAAATGTTAGAGTTGAGATTATACTGCGCATTGTTCGTTTATCATGTTCACTCTTGCTGGACACAGACAAATGTATGATTATCCATTTTGAGGCAATATACTTCTGTGATAAACTTCTACAACGTTGGTTGGTTGTGTTTGAGCTTGAGAGTTATCGACTGCCACAGTCATGAAAAGGTCGTCGACTTCAAGCTACAGCCACCAACCGAAGAAGTATTTCACATCTCCTTCAGGTGTTGAGGATGGTTTTAAGATCACATACGATATCACTTATGCCTGTGGCCCGTAATTAGGAATCGGGTATATTTTCTAAAAGATATAAACAAAGATTTGTGTTACAATGAACTGCAAAAACTCACTACCTTAAGGTGAAAATCAATTATTATTTTATACACTAAGTTTCCGTCAAGCTCTCTTTGGTATCGATATACATCTATACGTTGTAAGGATTTTCACAGTAAACTCTACTCTTGTACAACTGACTGTACGTTTACAATTTCATGTCTCTTGTTGACTCATAAATTCTTATGATGAACCTTTGCCAAGAACACCGAGAAACTGTCAATATTTGTGAAAACAGACGACGAATCAATGGTGTCTGAACTGTCTCGTAAAATGTGTTTAGGACTTGCTTGCCACAACGTATGTCAAAGTGGGAATTATGTCTACAGCAGCTAGTGCAGTGGCAATACATTGTCATTACTGACCATTCCATTACGGTAACAGAGTCGCTTTTCGGGTTGTACACAGGTTCAGATCAAGTTATGATGTGCATTATCCTCTTTTGCTCTGCTAAGTATGATTGAATGGTGGACGTAAGTTACACCACAGTGATCCAAATTGCACATAAATCCTGTAATGGCATAAAACTTCTTGTCCCAGGGATGACATTTCATGACTATGATCCTGCAGAAACAAACTGTGTTAAGTGAACAGTATTAGAGACATGGCAGGGAACTTTGTTGCCAATGTGTGGTCACTGCTGTGTACTTCCTGGCAAGTTTAACCACAAACTTTAGGGAAATTATTAGAAAAGTTAATGATTTTAACCCTAATTCACTACTCTTCACAGGAGTTGGACGATATCATATATATATACGTATATTTATCAAGACTATGTCGCGCGTGTAAGGCTAAGCGGAAGCAGCCAAACAAGGCAGTTCTACCTCTTGAAGCCAAGCACAGAGCGACGTGTAAAGTCTTCAGCCAGCCAGTCTTCGCAAGGTGGCCGAACTCCTGCAGCCAAGCCGAGAGCAATGTGGAAATATCCAGCAACCAGCTCTGGGTGGCTTGCCTCCTGCAGCCAGGAAAAAAATAGCACCGTAGATGTGTCTCACCAGTGAATGTCGGGTGGCCTTCCTCCTGCAACTGAGCTCAGAGCGACGTGAGTGTCCAGACTGCCGACTCAGGATGGCCTGTCTCTTACAGTCGAGCTCAGAGCGAACGCAGGGTGACCTACTTCCTTCAGTCAAGCTCAGAGCGACGTAGGTATCCAGCCAGCTAGCATTAAGTGGCTTAGCTCCTGCAGCCAAGCTCAGAGCGACGAAGGGTTTTAGCTCAGCCAGTCAATTCGCGCAGGTGACTGGTGTCCTTAAACTAAACTCAAAGAAACTTGGGGGATGTCCAGCTGGCTAGATAGTACAGGCTGGCCAACCCTCTACAGTTACAGCTAATATAAGAGTATCATGCCTGACAACATAGATTAGTTAACTTTCTATATCCACAATGAGAACACTGTTGGGGTGTCTAACCTGGCAGCCAGCCCACCCAAAGTAAGGCGGTGTAGTTTCTACAGCCATGCTCAATGCAAAGCAGAACCATCCGGTGCAGAGCTGCTTACCTCTTGCATCCAGGTTCAGAGCCTGGATCCAGGCTGACAATATCCAGCCAGCAGTAGTGAGTAGGCTACCCTCTGTGACCCAAAGGAGACATCTTTTCTCTGGCTCCTGTATGATGAATCCATCCAGGATATTGACTAGGATCTCACCGAATATGACGACTGTATAACATTATTCTCCTGTTGTAAAGCTAAGAGCAAACGCGTCCGCCTGGCTTTCCAATAGGAATATTCCATTCATATTTTATTTAGATATTTTCCTGATTAGTTGAAGTATGTTCAAACAACGTCAGATTTAACAATAAAAAATAAGATGAATTCAGCGTATCTATTTATTAAGCACCTTGACAGACATTAGGAATATAAGTCGTAAACTGCCTAATTCAGTGCTAACAGATCATAGATTATTCCTATTTCTCTTTCACTAACAATCACTTCCTAAACGTCTCAAAAATTATTTCTAACGTTTACCTTTTACCTTTGGTGTCTGTGCAGGGGGTCTGTGAAATAATCCTACTGAAATTTTCTAACGAAACTTAGCTCTATTTTCCAGAAAATCTAGAGTCGATACCATTAACAGCTACAACATTTTTCAGTATGCGAATATGATTAGCTTTAACTCAGAGCAAGATACCGCTGTCACTGATAAACAGAGTGCGTCCTGGAATTGCATATTTGATGAAGAAATCTCTATCTGTACTATCTAAACCAAGATTCAGAGATACCATCTACGTCATAAGTTATATTAATGGATTTTTTCCAACTCTAAAAAAAAAATCATACGCTTACGTGTATTTACGTAAAATATGCTATCAAATAAACGCGAAATTTACATCCGACGGGACAACCTACTCCAGACAAGCTATACCAAAACGCACATGTAGACTCATTGAGAAGCCTGTCAGAGAGTAAAGTACCCAAATGATTCTGCTGTAGCTCATTCCTCATAAAAGTACAAGGCCACATATGAAAATGCTGTGACATGTATAAGAATTGAATTCCCTCCTGTAATAACGTATGATAATCGATTACTGAGATCAAACGCCTTACGGACAAAGAGACCCTTCCGCTGTCCAGTACTCCTAAAATTGTGTTATTGGTAGACCTGTTTCTAGTACAACAGTAATCTGGCGACGTTTATCAGTGATCTCCTCTGATTGGTAACTATCTGATAAATAACAAGTGTAATGCTGTCGTCACCATCACAGATGTCCTCTACCATGTGAGCTACTATATCGTTCACCCAGGCATCTGAGAAGCTGCATCATCTACAACGGTCAGGGCTCCTAAAGCAGAACTACCTCCAGCTGGCTACAACGTAGTTTCCTTCGATGTCATAACTTACACTGTATAGTTAAAAGTATGAGGCCATCGTTTGTCACCCTTTTTGGCTCAGATAGTTGTCTTGCTGCCTTACCCACATGCGGGGCTGCTGGATTTCAGTCCACAAACATACAATCACTCCATCTCAACACATATGACTCGTTCTTCGTAACACTAGAATTTCTTGCGGTGAGCGCTAGCCCTGTCTTTTAGGCAAAATCTCGTAAGTACTGAGCAAGTACATTTCTCTCGCCATCAAACTTAATCCACAAATAAACAGTTTATCATCACGGTTATAAGTGGTGTTTTGTTACAAATTTAGTCTACTATTTAAGTCTAATATGAAAATATTGTCGCGCATAATCACAGACAGATTAAGCCCTGAAGAGGAATTCTCAACGTACACGACAATTCTTAAGTGAATGGTGGCCCAAATGACAGAGACCCGCGTGATACGGTTGGCCCGAACTGATTTCCCCAGGAAGTCGCTGCTGCTGTGACTTCTGGCAGCCTTGTATGAATATAACACTCGCTATGGTTGTTGTGCGCCTCCTGGGCTTTTTCCTTACAAATGGAACTGTGTAAGACATATTGAGCAATAGATGTTTCACCCACACAGCTTAAACTATGTGTTCGAGAAACTCAAAACCCAGTATTTTTCCGTGTTTAGGTGGATATATGTGGTCGGTAGCAAGTAGGTCCTATTACAAAGCAAGAAATTATATCCTATTCGTCTAATCTCAGAAAGCCTAGCTTTCTTCTCATTTTGGCTCGGTCTTCTTACATTATATTCAACGAAGTGAACTTATCTAAATAGCTATGTTACCCCTCAAGAGATTAGTTTTCTTCAAAGAATATTTTTAACGATAGAAAACGACTTACTGGGGTGACTTATCTTGATACAAACATTCTAGCCTGTTTGCATATACTGGGTTATATTTCATTAATATTAGTTATTTCACATATTTAGTAATATCAGTAATGTCACATAATTCAAAGATTTTCAAACTGAGTAAATCAATTTGACCTGCTTGTATAACAAGGGTGAAATGGTTCACTATGTTCCATTTCACTGTGATCTAATTCACCTGACATTAATACCGTTGTATGAAATGATATCTAACGTATGGCATGGTAACTAACATGACGTGATAACTAGCGATTAGCATCAATGGTATTATCTATCCTTGTGTTTCCTGTCGTATGACATGTCATCTGGTGTCTTACATGACTCTCACGACATATGATAATGCACTGCGTACCATAAACCACTAGACACATAGCATCTTTCTTTTTCATATAGAAATCAGTTATATTCTACACTGAGGGAATCCCATGCAAATATATGTTTGTTGTTAGAGGAGTTGGATAGGAGAGAGACTGAGGCTTGTTAATTTATTCCTATGTTCGTTTATGGATACTGCCACTGAGTCTATTGTTGTACTGTTCACTGACGTATGAAATGACTGATTTGATCCTTCCTGATGAAGACTCACTTGATGTCTCGATCCCTCAGACCCAACCAGGGCAATGACGTGAGAGGGGAGGTGATGTGGCGGTGGTGAGAAGTGATGTGATGTGAGGTGGTGTTCAGAGGTGAGGCCATGAAGAGGTGGTGGTGAGAGGTAAGATGAGATGAGATGATAGGCAAGAAAAGGTCGTGTGAGAAAATATACTGAGAAATTGGGGTGACGACTGGTGGATGTGGGTGTGGAAAAAGTAATGGGAAAGTGAGGAAGATAAAGTGTGATTGTTAGGCAAATTGAAGTTGTGGTGATGAGGGATCGAGGTGAAAAATGAGATAGTGAAGAACAGGGAGTTTGGAGTGGTGAGAAGTGGCAACTAGGTAGGGATAGCATCTCCCATTATGTCAATTACGCACTGGCGTACCTCTGTAATGGTATGGTCACTCACGTGATGGACAAACCTTCTTCAGAAAATTTCCAAAAACTTTATAAATCATTCTTTCTGGCTACTACTACTCACCCTTAAGGCAGTGATAGGGGTACATGAGTAACTTCAGAGATTAAAAATAAAATGGGAATGACGTTCGTAAATGTGGATAAGTATTGCCCTCTGTGTGGCAAGCTGGGTGATGTGTCATTGCTATAGATGGGAAAGAGTGACGTTATATGTGTAAGTAAATGGGAGTGATGTCATATGTAGGGATAAGTAATAATAACGTTTAATCCATGGATAAATGGCAGTAGCGTGATAGGGCTAGATAAGTGGAAGTGACATCATAATTGTGAATAAATGACAATGACAACATAGGTGGATGAGAGGGACTATCGTCGTAGCTGGCATATACGAGTGACGCTGCAGCTGTGCATGGATAGAATGTGGATGTGAATGGATGCAACAGGAATGGACAGCTGGGATTGACGGCATACGTGTTGTTAAACAAGAATGGTATCACAGGTGTGGATAAATGTAAGTTACAGTAATGATGATGACAAATAAAGATGTTGTAAGGTGATTTAATGGGAGTGACGTTACAACAGTGATCAAATACGCCTGACGTCATGGATGTGGATACATGGGAATGATGTCATTGTGGTGTCTACAAACAGCTCACGCCTCTTACTGGTGTGGCTTTAAAGAGAACATGTTCTTCAAGTGATTGGGAGAAAAAGCACGTGTACATTATGTGAATTTAGACTAGATGACCATGTATGACACTACATGAATCTGTGTGACATCAGACGGGTCTAGAAAATGATTACCTAAGGGATTGGATAATCAAAATGGCATAGCATGGGTCTGGTAAATCAAATGTGACATCACTCGTGTTTGGAGGACTAGAGTGACACCATATGAATCTGAATAGCTAGCTATTCTGACGCCACAGAATCTAAGGCGATAAAGGACAATACCACAGTAGTCGGGACAAGCGTGACACTATTTGGTTCTCATGATCAAATGTTATGCCACATGTGACACCACATGACTCTAGATAATCAAATATGACACCATGTCGGTTCAGAAGATCAAATGCGACACCAAATGGGTTTAGATGATCAAGTGTAACACCACGTCCGTCGGGATGATCATGTGTGACACCACATAGGTCAGGATGGTCAAGTATGACACCATGTAGGTCTGGATGATCAAATGGGACACCACAAGGGCCTGGATGACTGAGTATAACTCATCATGAGTAACGTAACACAGCGTAGCAGAACACTCGTGTCGAGGTAACCAAGAGTGTGTCTACACGATGTTGGGAGAAACACGTGAAGAGCGAGAGTGTCCCCAGGGGTTAAAGTTCTCCTCGTAAGAGCCATACGGTTACATCTTCCTATTGCCACCTCATCACGCCCGACACTCCCTACCAGGTCTTGAGTCCTGGACTGCCCTCACCAGCTCGACCCTCCTTGGCGGGTCTTGAGTTCTGATCCGTCCCCATCAGCAAGACCCTCCCTCGCAGGTCAACAATTCTAGACGGTTCCCACCAGAACGACCCTCTCTCGTAGGTCTTGGGTCCTGAACTACACCTAAAATCACGACCCTTTCTCGCAGGTCTTGAGTTCCAGACTGTTCCCATTAGTAAGACCCTTACTTACAGGTCATGGGTCCTAGACTTTCCTTATCAACACGACCCTACCACGCAGGCCCTGTGCCCTGTGCTTGCCCACATCACCACGACCCATCCTCGCAGGTCGTGGACTCTGGACTGTTCCCATCAGCATTACCGAACCTCGCATGTCCTGAGTTCTGCAATGCTCCGATGAGCACGACTCACCCTCGCAGGTCCTTGGTTCTACACTGTCACACTGAAATAAAACAGCATCAGATGAGGGCAACACGGAAAAGACTGAGTCATAAAAACTGGTGTCGAATATTCGTAACGGCAAAAGAAATCCCATCCCATCGGAACATATTTCTTATAATGCTAAAGAATTTTATGAAGCATTCTTCTTCTATCAATACATTGTCGATAATCATCAACCTTGCTTTTCTCGGATCTCTTCTAATCTTAACAGTAGCAACCATAAAGGGGGGAAAAAGACACTTGCTGTGTGGAATTAAACTACGACATGGACTCGAGAGGATAGAGAACAGAGAGAAAGGATTAGTGTACGGTATTTATGCACATCACTTCCTGCTAAAAGCATAAGTTGCCCTCAGACCGAGATCTTTCAACTGAAATGAGCCATCAAAAATGTCCTGGAAGCTGATTGATTCCAGTGATACGCAGGAAGAATACTGACCTCTGGACCTGGGATGACCTCACCACTATTCTGCCGCAGGAAAGGAAGTCAAATGTGGAAGGAAGTGCCGCCAGACTTTTGAACCAGGACAGTTGAAGGTGAAGCCGCTGCGCCACACCCAAGATCTATCAACCGTTGGTGAGGCTCGTATGAACCTCGTACCAAGACCACTCTAACGACAGTGCACACGAACACTTGATCCTATGCATGTGTAAAAGATCACCAGGAGGAAAAAGAAACTGTGATCCGAAAAATGACGGAAGAGACAGGAGGAACGGGTAACGTCTTATAGGATGATGCAAGGATTAACGTCGTTAAGAGCCTTGTGTAACTGTGGCGCAAGAAATTATCATATAAAGTGGATTTACACGTTTGAACGGTGAGCGGGTCCTGAGTAAACGGCCGGGAGTCAAGAAAGTTGTCCTACACACATATTTACGACTGAGATTTGCATTCATTTCCATTTGCACTGATTTCTTATTTTTTTCATTCTTTTTTTTTTTGGGGGGGGGGGGCTGTACCCATTATCATGGTGACTTATGTTCAATTATACATTCGCGTTATTGTTTAACTGCAGAACTCTTGTTTCCTTTGTTTTATTTTCTTCCGATTAAGTATAATGATATTCGTGTTTCTGTTCCTATTCTATGGTTATAGATTCACTTACGTACATATGTACATATTCATACAAACATACATAAATACTTACACGCTCATACTTGCACACACACACATATATATTAGCACAAACATACACATACACACAAACAGCCACAAATGAGTATACTTACACACAAACACACAAATAAGTATACACATATATTTGTCCGTCATGGAAGAGAAATGATTCATGGGTGACCTGATCACAAGCTTTAAGTTTTTAGACCAGTCTGATGAAGTCATCACTGGCCAGTTCTTCGAAAGATGCAAAGACAGAACAACCCGAGGTCAGGGCATTATATTAGGCAAGAAACTTGTCGAAAAATATGTTCAAAGGGATTTTCTATTACAGTGCAAGAGAAGCAGATGAATGGGATTAATCCCATGACTCTGTGAATGCTGACAACGTAGAGAACTAAATAATACGGCATAACTGAGTACATACTCTTAGTCTGCCTGAAGCATATGAATAAGGCACCAAAGACACTCTTCCACTCACATGAATCAAGGATTTTATTTTTACACCGTGTACTTGCACACACTTCAATCCTCTCTTCCATTTGGCTCAAAACTCATAGAAGTGTGTCACGTATCCACCTATCAGTAAAGCTAATGACACGTTCATCACGAACGATCACTGAAAATAATAACATGATTTACCGATCAGCGTAAATGAAATAGGTATATAATCACCGACCGTTGAACATTTATACTGCCTAAGAATCTAACTATGGACCTAAGGAAGTCATCTTATGAACTCGCAGATAAATGTAAGATGATGCTGTTCATCATAAAACAGACCTGTAAGTACAGATGACTAGGGATATGTAAAATGCTCTTGCGACTATATGTGCCTAGAGTCATTCTTAGTACCATTTAAAAGTTATGCTCTCGAGACCACACTTTGGTTATGCTGCTCAAGCATGATCTCCATATTTCAGGAAAGATATAGACACTTTAGAGAAAGTCCAGAGGAGAGCTACTACTATAGTTCTAGAATTGAGAGACCTGTCACACGAAGAAAGATTGAATCGTCTCACATTAACCTCGACTGAGGAGAGGAGAGAGAGAGGGTAAATTGATAGAAACTTAAAATGTTATGTATTAACTGGAAAACAGTGATTGTTCAAAAGTTCTTTCAAGAGAATAGGAACAAGATCTTTTAAGAAACAAAAGTCGTAAAACCATTAGAAAGTACTTCTTCCCAAAGAGAGTGGTGAACCTCTGGAACAGATTATCAAATGGTTTTATGAACTCGAGAACGTTAAACAAATTTATGGAAACTAGAATAAACTAAGTACTCGGTGATAACAAATCATCTTAAAATGGGACCAGTTTAGAGACAAGTAAGCAAAGCACCAGTAGGTGCATATCAATTTCGCTTATTTATACTGTTAAGTTGTTAACGACCTTTTTGTGTGTGTGTGTGTTGACCGTCACTTACGAATATTCAGCACGTTTCTAACTTTCGTAAATAATGGCAGACAATTCGTCTGATCGTCCCCAGTTGGTGAATTCGAGTAACACAATTGGTACTATCTAAAAATACTAATTTCACCTTTACGGGTCATTTTCAGGTTTAGTTACGGAGCAAACGACAGCCACATATTCGGTACTTTTGATTAATCCTTTATTTTTTACGTGATTCCTATTAGATTTCTACTTACACGACGAATACAGTTTAAAGGGAATTGTAAAGCTGCAGAGGTGTATCAGCCGGACTGATGGTCGTGTAGTACAAGGTTACGTCACCGGGTGCCGGCTGAGTTGCGTCTTTCGTATCGCCTTATTTTGCTACAGTAATCAATGATAATGGTTGAATGCAAGGAGGTGTGTGCCTCGCATCGGCCCTCCCATAACAACCCTTATTTTTATACTATATGGTCGCCTAACGGCGTTCGGAATATAACCAATAAGGTATTTTTACAGTTTACGCCCCACGGAAGTTACGAAATTTCTGTTATATGGAATATAAAAAAAATATGAGAGAAAGTATACGCATACCGGGAGTTGCTTTGTAAACAGCAAAACCTGACCGCCAGACAGCTTTCGCTATTCACCAAACAGCGTTCAACATATCGTAAAACATACAATCATTTGAGACATACCACAAAACAGCGTTCACCTTACCAAATACCATCAAATGAAATGAAACATCACAAAATAGCATTTCATATATGTAATGAGCTGGGCTTATTTACAAAAAGAAATTAACTCCAAATAGAAACACTACCACAACTGCTCACAAATATATTTACATTAAGTACATGGGTCAGTACTACCAACATGTACTTATTAAAGCACTGCCCGGATTTTCTCCGAACCCAGCTCCTATAAGGCCTCACCCCATTCAGCTCACACCACCCACAATCTGGTCACCATACGAGACTACCTGAGTCTCGTGACTTGGTCTACTCAGGGTACCTTCCTGAACAAGGCATGCTAACAACTCCCCCATACGGAGCTGTAACACCGAGCACTTAGCTGCACCAGCGGCGGTAGTCTTGCCGTCCAGCCAAGGATGTGGAGTTTTCTCGCGATCACCTGGCGCCGTGGACATACACCAATCTCTAGCCCTTCCGTACCAACGGGCACTCACTGATGTTAATGGTCAGTTTCGCATATAGCACAGGCCAGTCGAACTGAGAGGGTAATACGAGAGGCTCGCTCACAGCGCCTTTTCTCGGTCAACGCAGTCGCCAGACGTCTTCCACACGCGCTCCTCTCAGAAGCTCCTGCAAACCTGATTTCCATAACTAACAGACTTCCTTACCTTATTATCAACGCAACTTACATCCTTTCCTGCATCACCTAGTTAACACCGACAGCCTTGACATACCTGCCAAACCCGGCAGAGTACCCTTCCTTGCGAACACAACGTTGCGTGTTGGCCTCTTGAAATCGCTTTTCAACAGTGCCCGTAGACTCGCATGCCTTGCGGCTAGACACCGAGCCTCCAACGCCAGTGCGCTAAATTCAAATCCTTACATATATAATCTACTATTAGTGAAATGGCCGTCAAACAGCTTTCAGAGCTCAGTATAACAGTGTTGATTTGGAACATATCAAAAAACAGCGTGCGATACATAACTTAAGCAGACTATATGGCCATCAAACGGCCTTCAACATATACTAAATAATCACCTAAATCAACCACAAAACAGCATTCGACAAATAACTTGTATGATCGTACATTCTAGCAAAAAAAAAAATGAATCATAGCTTTAAATCGCGTGAAACATGATCGTCGAACAGTTTTTGATAATTATGCACAATTAGCTAAAACAAGATTGCTGAAAAAGTTATGTTACCTTACTGCGGCAGGCGGGTGCAGAGCTGCTAAAGCCATCAGTCACGACTGACAAGACTTTCAAGGGATATTAATCACTATTTGAACATATTTTCCAAACTTTCACTCTATTCTCAAGTAATTGTATATGATATATGAGGACGTATTTTTCGTACATGCCTTTTATCATATCTGTGCGCCATATCTTTCAATAATAAGTAGCTATACGTTGTGATATTTCCATATGTTTATCACCAATCACTAGTTAAAGCAGTATGACCTCTACATTATAAAACCAGTCACTGTTACAAAATGTTGATGTTGCTTATCAGTCAATATAATAGCCATATGTGGCGATCTTGTCATTGTATCGATCTCTTATCAATGACCGTAACATTATTTCCAGCATTTTCTTTACAGTTCGCTGTATTACTTCTCCTTCACTGGTCATTATTTGTAGCAATATTTCCGCAAATATCAGCAGTCATTATATTACAATAATCCCACCATTACAAATCATGTATCATTACTCTGATTTGTGCGTGAATGTCATGTAAGTATAGCAGTGAGTGAGGGAGAATGACAAGAGATCACACCCACCTCACCCACTTAGTAGACGAGGTAATCATTCACCATTTTCTAGCCAAATCACTTAGTTCACAAGCACAAATTATTCACTGAGCTTTTGCCGAAAAAAGATAACCTAATTTTCTTACACCTGAAGCGTATCTGGGTTTTTCTTAAGCATGTTACGCGCTCCATGCTTCTACTCGTATTCTGAGTAGTAAATCACTTACACTATAATTCCCATGTAACAACGACACATAAGGGTGCTCACAGCTCATGCACTCATGACGAGATAGTACATTCACGCCGTGTATGATATCCGTGTCAATAACATGATCACATTAGCGTCAACGTCATTTTCGATTACAATATCGGTCTAGTGTAAAATCATCTAAATTATTAACGCATCCCACGCACTCAAGCTGTATTATTACGTGTCCACCCACCCTCTCCCTGCCGAGGGCTGTGGTCAACTGAAGTTGTTTATATTTTGGAGGGCTGGCGCTACCAAGGGACGACGTCATAACAAGCAGTTTGACCATCGAACCAGTAGTTTCATAGGGTAGCTGCGGACAGGAGAAAACTTGACCGCAGATGTCTCGATTTATTTTTTGCAATATATATATATATATATATATATATATATATATATATATATATATATATATATATATATATATATGGATTAGTTTATCAAAAGTATCAATGATTAGCACCGTTTCTTTTGTTTACCACAGAGAAATAAGACTTTTTTACTCCGTTACTTAGATTACAGCACCTGGCGAATAGATTTTCATATGGATATATAGTTCTATGGGCATTTTACGGACGTGAGCACACACAAGAGACTACACGGAGCATATTTACCTGAACGATCTTATTCAGATGAATTCCTTCAGTGAGCAAATGGTTCTGCAGGTAAACATGAAGACAGACAGCTAACCATGGACAAATATACGTACTTGAAGAAACAAGCACACACAACAATAGCGCAAACACATATGCGTGCCCGAACATACATATCAACATACATTAGATAAATCAGTCATCTCTGTGTGATGCGATAATGTGATTAAAGTGGTTAATAGTGATTGTTGAGACGAGACAGAACTAATTTAAGATAACAAAAGCAACAGTTGAAATCTCTTTATATGACTCGGAGTCATCTCTGTGTGATGCGATAATGTGATTAAAGTGGTTAATAGTGATTGTTGAGAAGAGACAGAACTGATTAAAGATAACAAAAGCAACAGTTGAAATCTCTTTATATGACTCGGTTAGAATAGATTATAAGACCATGATTTTAATGATAACGGAAGAATTACTGGATGATTTGGGGCAAAGCGTCTGAAAACGGGTGCCGAAAATAAAAAGCAAAAGTGGGGATGCACATCCTGGTCAACTCTCATCCATACTCCTCTTGCTACCGCACTTCGCTCTAATCGTCATTCCTTCCTTGGGCAGTTTTCCTCACTCCATATATTTCCCGCAAGCATTTCATCTCCAGCACAGCCACTTCCGCCGTACTTTTGCATTTCGGGTTCACTCCTTGCACACACACAACACCGTCGGGACGGCTATACCATCTCACTCGAATCTGCTCCCACTCAATCGTAGAAATCTAAGGGGTTCGATCCACAAGACCTGGACTTGCTAAAACTATGTTGTCTCTCACTTAGGTAGGTTCTCCTCTGCAGGAAGTCAACTATTCGTTTTCTGATTATCTTTTCCAGTACTTGACAGAGCACATCTGGAAGGCGAACCGGTCTGTAGTTCAGCCCCTCCTCTTAGTCTCTTTTCTTATAGAGTGGTATGACATTCCATTTCCTTGGCACTTGGCACTCTAACTCTTCCAGAGACATCTTGGACAACATTTCCAGTGGGTTACAGCTGTAAAGTGTCAAGATCATGCGCCTTGTTTGGATTAGGACCCTTTAGTGTCCTGTTTATGTCTTCTCTAGTGTGTGTGTGTGTGTGTGTGTGTGTGTGTGTGTGCTTGCGTGTGTGGACTAAATTCAGTCTTTCTATCTTATGTACTATATGAGTTTCTCTGTGTATGTTTTCAGGAAGAAGCAGTTCCTTTGCACCTTTATTATTCATTATAAATGTGTGCACCTGTTTCTGTGTTCCTTTGTCGGTAAGCTGCGATGTATAGGTGGCTGTTTTTCCATACATATTGGCAGGTTCA